>JAESUZ010000815.1:3447500-3672147 GCA_017311185.1 Proteles cristata cristata
TTTAGCAGAAATTACCTGTTCCTTCAGAGCTCTAAGGAATTACATTATGTTGGTGCCAGAGTAATTTTAGTAGTATATTGTGTGTGCTTCCCCCTCTCCAATGTTTATAAGATAATTCTAAACATACAGAAAAATTGATAGAATTTTATAGTGAACACCAAAATACAGATCCCCTACAACTCGAGTTAACAGTTCACTGTACATGCTTTATCACATCTTATCCATCTGCGCATCCTTCCCTTCTTTCACCAATGGACCCTATTTTTGATGCACTTTAAAGTGGCAGATAATACAAAATTTGCCCCAAATGTTTCAGCATGCAAATCAGTAACTAAAATTCTTGTCTGCCTTTGAATCTACACTCAGTTTCCCCATGACATCTTGAACTTCTGAAAAGCAGGGTCTGTCTCTGTCATCCTCATGAAAAATCTTCACTTCCTAGATCATTCTCTAACATGTAGGTATTAATATTTAGCAAATGAATGTTGCCAAATTTCCTTTAACGGAGTATATAAAGTCTTTAGTGTTAACATTTAAATGTTAAGGTTTAAAATTCAATTACCCCTAGTAGAAGTGAAGACATATTGGTTTCTATTCTTACTAAGAAGTAAATGGCCACTATTAGATTCACTCCCCCTTCCCCCAACATAAGTGTTATAGGAGGGAGAGCTCTGGTCTGCTGAAGGGAATCAGGAATCAAAATAGACTTTCATTGCTCTCTCATTTAAAAAAAATTTTTTTAAGCTTATTTATTTTTGAGACAGGGAGAGAGAGAGAGTGAGCAGAGAGAGAGGGAGACATAGAATCTGAAGCAGGCTCCAGGCTCTGTGTTGTCAGCCCAGAGCCCGATGCAGGGCTTGAACTCAAGAACTGTGAGATCATGACCCGAGGCAAAGTCAGACGCTTAACCAACTGAGCCACTCAGGTGCTCCATCATTGCTCTCTCATTTTTATTAGTGATAGTCCTGTTCAGAACTATCATCTCCAAAATGTTTTTGGGGTAAGGTATATTGACCAGGTTCCCTTCTCATTTTTGGAGAACTACAGGAATTGCGGCTCTGAACTCAGCCAGAATGTAGCAACCAAGTGTGCAAAAGTCAGAAGAGGGAGTTATATGCTACATGGGATTAGATTTGGGCATGAAACAATAGTGAGAGAAGGTAAGGCCAGAGTTTATTTCACTATGTGAAATAGGAGTGTGGAGATTGCCCTGGCTCTGAAGATTCATCATAGAGACAAGGATCTAGACTCTTTCTGTCTTGTCCCATTATCCTCAGTTTGGCTTTCTTTTTAATTAATTAATTAGGGGAGACAGAGAGAGAGAGAGAGAGAGAGAGAGAGAGAGAGAGAGAGAGAGAGAGAGAGCATGAGCAGGTGAGGGGCAGAGAGAGAGGAAGACAGAGAACCCCAAGCAGGCTCTGCCTAGTCAGCGCACAGAGCCCCATGCAAGGCTTGATCCCATGAACCACGAGAGCATGACCTGAGACAGAATCAAGAGTTGGATGCTTAACCGACTGATCCACCCAGGTGCCCCTCACCTTGCTTTTCATGTCACATTCCCAGATGGCTACCTGACCTTAAGCCATCTTGTCTATATTCCAGCCAGCCAGAAGGAGAGAAAGGAAGGGGGAGAGGACTTACTTACATCAGGTGTCTTTTGGAGGATTTCTCACAATACTTTTTTTTTTTTTAGGTCTTTGATGAGATCCTGGTTAGATGACTACATCTGTGTATAGGAAATCTTGGGGAAGCAGGGTGTGAATCATGCAAGCTCCAAAGTCTAGCCACAAACCTGAGTTGTTGTAATCAAGAAAGTGTGGAAGCCAGATAATGGGTGGACACCAGTGCTTTATTTTTTTCCCCTTTTTTTCCAGAGGTAAGGTCTAGGCACTTGTTTATTTCAGGTCCAGAGCAGAGAGAGTTGCAGGGTACTAGAAGTCAAATATCTTTGAGAATAAAGTTAGGGAAACAATGAGTCCAATCTTAGTTTCTGGCATTGGAGGAATTGTAGAGTTATGGAGATGAGATCTTCAGACGGTTGGGAGGGTCAAGAGAGGAGGCTGCTTCTCAGCCCTGAGAGGTACATTTGGAGTACGCCATTTTGGGGTGCTGGGTTCTTCTACCCACAAAAGATAAAGTGCCACACACCTGCAGCTTCCTCAGTTCTTTGGAGGCAGTGCAAGAACTCCTTTGGCTTTTAGAGAGCTGGAGGCAGACTTGTTCTGTCTGGGGTAAAAACAGGACCAAAAGGAATCAGTGAAACTTATGATAGGCAGGTTATCATCAATCATTAACATCAACAATTAACTACAACATAGTCATCATAATAAAATATTAACTAATGCTGGAATATTGCCTTCAAGTTTCCTGAGCCTTTCCAATTTGATCTTCACAGTTCTGTGTAGACACAATCCCCTCTTGCTGGCTTCTGCGATTATGGAAGGGACGTTGTGTGGAATGTGGCCAGGCTTCTGTGCCCTGCAGAGGAGGGGGAAGGTAAGCCAACAGAGGACAGTACATCAGCGCATTTACTCTATAGCCAGGCCTTCCAGTGGTTCGCACACTGGTGTGCATCTTTGTACTGACTCCTGCTCATTCCTTTGTCTAGATGAATTTTCTATCTGAACAAGTGGTCAAATTGCTTCAGGACTCAGATAATGTCATCTTCCATCAAGTTTTCCCAACCATTTCTTTTTTTTTTTTTTAATGTTTTATTTATTTCTAGGAGAGAGAGAGACAGTGTGAGCAGGGGAGGGTCAGAGAGAGAGGGAGTCACAGACTGAAACAGGCTCCAGGCTCTGAGCTGGCAGTCAGCACAGAGTCCGACGCGGGGCTTGAACCCACGAACCGCGAGCTCATGACCTAAGCGAAAGTCTGACGCTTAACCGACTAAGCCACCCAGGCGCCCCATTCCCAACCATTTCTGATGGAAGTAGTTTCCTCCATCCTATTTTCTAAAAGTTCTGACTGCTACAAGAATACCATTCAGTGTTGTAGGCAGGTGTACATCTATATGGCTCTCACACGGGGTTGATTAGTTCTCTTTGGAAAGGGCATTTACTTGTTTGCCTTGACTTTCTAGGAGAAGAATTACACATCCTAGATGTTCAGTGAATGTGTGAGGAACTGATGTATTGAATTATTTTGTAGGAAGTAGGTGCTGAGGGTAGCATCTTCTTGCTGTTAGAGATTTGGCAAAAGCATTCACTTTATGTCTTTCAGGCCTACAATCCTCCATGGCCCTAACCATGTCTCCCTTCTCCTGAGACCTCTCCCATCCTTCCCTACTGAGTCTCCTCTTGATCTGTAACTAACAAGGTATATGAGAGTTCCTGCTCTTCCCTTAGAATTCTCATGTCTTGGGCCAACCCTGGCTCTGAATGGGAGAGAAGAGCCCTGGTCCTTCCCTTTTCCTTGGAGCCCTTACTGGCAGCTTCCTCAGATGCGACGAGGTTCCGCTGACAGTTTCTTCAAAGTTCTGCAGGCTTTCCCTGACTCTTATCTAAATGTCTTCCCAGCTTTCACCTGCTGCCCACTTCCAAAGCCACCTGCACATTTTGTTACACTTCTAGGTACAAAAGTCTGTTATAATTGCCTGTTGTGACTTAACAGATTGCCCCCAAATTTAGTGGCTTACAATTCCAATAATCATTTATTGTCTTACATAGTTTCTGTGGGTTGAGAATTCAGGAACAGGATAGCTGGCAGGTTCTGGCTCAGGGGCCCCCATGAGGCTGCGGTCCAAATGTTAACTGGAGTTGCAGTGATCAGAGCATTTGACTGGGGCGGTGGCATCTCCTTCCAAGCTGGATCACTCCTATGACTGTTGGCAGGAGGCCTCAGCTTCTCATCACAAGGAATTCACTATAGAACTACCAGAGTGTTCTTAAGACATGACAGCTGGCTTCCCCTAGAGTGAGAGAACCAAAAGAGAATGGTGGACGCTTCAATGTCCTCTGTGATCTAGGCTTGGAAGTCATGTTTTAGTATTTCCATTATATCCTGAAAGTTGCAATGTCATCCCTGTTCAATGCGGGAGGAGATTACACAGGACCATGTACACCAGGAGGCAAGAATCACTGAGAGCCATTTTGTAGGCAGGCTCCACCATTCCTTTACTGGGATCCTCCTTGTCTTCGAGGGACTGGCCCTGTGGTCAGAGGGTGACAGGACACAGCAGGAGCAGGGGTCAGAATCCAGAAAGAAAGCTTAAAATAGCAGTCATTTGGAGTGGGATTGGGATTGAGGAAAATATAAAGAAATATTTTTTTCCATGTACCCTGAACTGGTAGGGTAACATAGAGGCTCAATAGAGACTGCCTTAAATAATCACTCTAAGAGCTAACAGTTACCATCCGTGGGATAAAAGAGAACTGCCTCTGGTCAGGAGAGAAAGAGGAAGTGAAACAATGACTGCCAGTTGTTTGCCAGTGTTTGCCAGTTGTTATTATTAAGATGAGCTGAGGTCACTGTTCTTCACATCATCCTCAGGTCTTCAGTGGAGAAACAGTGTTTGTTGAAGGGCCTAGGGAAACTCCACTTGGGGCTTGACTCTTTCCAGCCTCTGCACACCTGAGACCTTCCCTCAGCTTCAGAGTTGGAGAATACCACAATTCAATCTCCTCACAATTCCTGAGCTTCCCTTCATGGCAACCAGTGTATTTGACCCTGCGTTTGTTCCAAAACAAAATGCCCCAAATGAACAAATACATTTACTTTGTATTAGTAGGATGTCCTTTGTTCTAAAAAATGTAAAGAAACTGACATATCTGCTGAGGGAGACAGTACAACTTGTGAAATCACACTGGTCAGAGATTTTAAGATGCAAAAGAAGGCATGCTTGATTCTCTCCAAGAGGGTATGAAGACTTCATGCGAGGTGAATGCTGGGGACAAATAACATTTAAGCAGGTGGGAAAATGGGGAAAGTGATTTCTGGGGAAAGAGATGATCACACACTAAAGAGCTTAGGGGCACCTATGATCTGAAAATCCTGAATAAGATCGGGATGTCTGGACCTTGATTTTTTTTTAAATTGTATTTCTAGGAGAGAGAGAGAGAGACAGCGTGAGCAGGGGAGGGTCAGAGAGAGAGGAAGATACAGACTCTGAAACAGGCTTCAGGCTCTGAGCTGGCAGTCAGCACAGAGTCCGACGTGGGGCTCGAACCCACGAACCGCGAGATCATGACCTAAGCGAAAGTCGGATGCTTAACCGACTAAACCACCCAGGCGCCCCTGCATGGACCTTGATTTATTATGGAAGAAGATCTTATGGAGAAGTAAGGTATCAGAAGGATAGGTGGGAGATACCTAGGGTCATAGATGCTGCACACAGAAAAGTCCACAAATCATCCCAACAGTAACCCATCCATCCATTTCTGCATTTCCTAACATATATTTCCTCTCCTTCCACCCCAGCACAGGACAAAAGGAGTAGTTACTAGTTTTTAGTGGGGTGCAGGATAAGAGAATATGCTGTGAGAGACCCAAGGTGCCGTACAAGCTGATTGACCATCAGACATATATTCCAGGGGATTTCATGGTGCGGGAAGTATCAGTGGCAGATAAGGATGTTGATTTTTTTTTCATTTTTCACATTGGAACAGGTTTTATTTAGATTAAGTTTTTAAGTTAATTAAAACATTTTTGATGTAACTATAAATTATGTGTATAAATTCATATACAGTTGTTAGAAATAATATAGAGGAATCCCAGGTATTCTTTTTCTAGTGTCTCCCAAAGGTAACAGATTACAAATACTATGGTGCAATATCACAACCAGGATATTGACTCTTGATACATTCCACATCTTATTACAATTAAGAGTGATATTTGGAGCTTTGGCAAACCTCTATAGGGAGGTCACAGTGTAGGCCTTTAGGATTTGGAGCAAAGCCCTGCTCCACAGATAACTACCCTTCTTTTGAAAAACAAATCTCAGCCTGTGCTGGGCCTTAATGGAGACTTGACCACTTGACCATGGACCACCAAATTACCATGTGACCCGAACTGCCCATCATCAACTTGGTATTTTCTGTCCCATCAAGCCATAAAGTTGGGCATGCACAGCGGCACTCCATCATCCAATGGAAGACGTATGTGCATGATTTGGCCTGGTCAGTCCTGAAGGCACAAGCAAGTTATGTGAAGAAGTTGCCTGAATGCCTATGGTCCCCACTCCGGCTACACTGCCTTCTCTCTTCTAGTCTATATCGATGGCCTCATGGGGAGTTCCCTATTGTCAGTTGACAGAGGAAGAGGAGACATGAGCCTGAGGCATTGGGGTGCTGGGTGGCTCAGTCGGTTAAGCATCTGACTCTTGATTTCTGCTCAGGTCATAATCTCACAGTTTGTGAGATCCAGTCCTGCGTGGAGGTCCTTCTCCCTGACAGTGTGCAGCCTGCTTGGGATTCTCTCTCCTCTCTCTTCCCCTCTGTCCAACTGTTTTGCCTCCACAATCACTGTGTTCTGTGAGCTACAGGGATGGATAGCTTTCTGTGGGTCAGGCTCTTGGCTGCATTCCAGTGTTTAGGATCATTTCAGAAGCCTCCCTGCTTCTGACAGTTGCACGCCTGTACCTCAAATCTATTCTATCAGGATTTCCCGCCCCCAATACTCCTGGGAGCCTGATTCTGCAACATCGTCCTGTACCGCCAAGCTCCGCCTTCAAAGATGGCCGTTAGAGGCTTCTTCTTCTTCTTTTTTTAGTTAATTTAATTACTTTGAGAGAGAGAGATCAAGTGGAGGAGGGACAGAGAGAGAGAAGAGAGACAACCCTCAGTTCTCTGTATTTGTATTTAAGAGTCTCTTATGGTTTGCCTCTGTCTCTGTTTTTACCTTATTTTTCCTTCCCTTCCCTTATGTTCATCTGTTATGGTTATTAAAGTCCACATATGCATGAAATCATATGATATTTATCTTTGTCTGACTGAGTTATTTTGCTTACGATAATATACTCTAGTTCATTTCATGTGGCTGTAAATGGTAAGGTTTCATTTTTTTTGATCACCAAGTAATATTCCATCGTGTATGTATATCATATTTCTTTATCCATTTGTCAGTTGATTGACACTTGGGCACATGCCATAATATGGCATTTTGTTGATAGTGCTGCTATAAACATTGGGGCACATGTGCCCCTTTGAATCAGCGTGTTGGTATCCTTTGGATAAATACCTAACAGTGCAACTACTGGATCATAGAGTAGTTCTATTTTTAATTTTTTGAGGAACCTCCATACTGTGTTCCAGAGTGGCTGCACCAGTGTGAAGTCCCAGCAACAGTGTAAAGACTATGCCTTTCTCCACATCCTCACCTGTATCTGTTGTTTCCTGAGTTGTTCATTTTCGCCTTTCTGATCAGCATGAGGTGATATCTCACTGAGGTTTCGATTTGTATTTCCCTGATGATGAGTGTTGTTGAGTATCTTTTTGTGTGTATGTTGACCATCTGGATGGCTTCCGTGGAGAAGTGTCTATTCACGTCTTTTACCCATTTATTCACTGGATTTTTTGTTTTTTTGGGTGATGAGTTTGATAAGTTCTTTTTGTCTGTCTACACCTCATACTGGTTCTGTTTGTCTGAGAGCTCTGACTGAAACAGGAGGGTAAGGAAGACTTAATGGCAGGTGGTATTAGTGCCCCACTTCCCTGAGTGACAGGCTGTTGGCCCATGCAATCCAGAAACCTGACAGAGGAATGTGCCAGAACAGAAAGCCTGGATATACGATAGTGAGGAACTTAGGGTACTGAGGGGAAGACATTTCAGGAGGTGAAATGGGATGGAGGCTGTAAGGGAAATCCGTTAGCAGCCATGAGTTCGAGCAGGAAAGCCATTGGGCGCACACACACACACACACATGCATGGGCACACACACACCCACCCCAGCCCCCCTCCCCCATGGCTTGGAGCGGGGACCTCATTGCCAAAGAGCTGCTGCTGTCGCCTCCCCTCCCCTGCACAGAAGTGAGTGTCGGGCTCGGTAGATACCAGGGTGCACAGCCCGGATTCCAGGCCTCAGCTGCTCTCATCTCCACGAGGCCTGGGGGGGACATGCTGAGGGGATAGAGGCTAAAGAAGCTGCCAATGGCCGGAGCCCCAGGTCAGAAGGGAACAAAGAGGGAGGACCTGCCTTGAAAAAAAAATGACCAAATTTACCCTTTGCATAAATTTTGGAGATGTAAGTATTTCTTAAATTTCCATTTTCTGTAACTATAAACATTTTTGAAAGAGGCCTGAACTCTAAAGAAGTTGTGAGTCTTGTACCGAATGCTGGTCTTCCTGAACCGTATGACAGTAAGCGGTCACACCAATGTCCTCCCAGTTTTCGTGATGTCCCCTGATGCCACACACATGGGTATGTATCTTCCCCCCAGCCAGGACACTCTCCCGGGTCAGCACAGGATCACCGGGTCACAGCTCCTGACCACCACCTCGTCCTCAGGCTCTGCTTCAGGTTGTCCCATCAATGCCCGTCGTGGTCACAGACATGGATGGACATAGGCGTCTCCCATTTCCTGGTTGAGCTCACAGTGGGGATTGCAGGGGTTTATGTGCCTTTTTCATAGATTTGTTTAATTTTTAATTAGGTAGAGATTTAGATTTATGAGGCCACTGTCATGTATGTCAGCCCGAAGTCCTCAACTATACGTTTGAAACCTGTGTTCATCTGGTGTTCTGGTCCATCTCTCTATCATTTTGGAAAATACTTCAGATTGTTTAGTCTTTAGAGGGAAACAAATCTCTTAACATGTTGCAGATGTCGTACTTCACTTGGTAATGATATTGCTAATGTGTTGCTATGACACACAACACCACATAAACAACCGTTCATCTACATGTTTTCTGGGCTGGACCAAACACTGGGATTGCCAAGCAGGAGGCTGAACATATCCTGTCTGGATATGGTGAGACAAAAGGCAAATGAGTGATTAAATTTAGACTCCTATTAACACATAAGGAAACTCCTCTTATTCTATTTCCTGCCTGCCACATGCTATTGATGTATTTAAAATACAACATGTATTTAAACACAAGTTGTCTGGACTTCAAGCTGTGTTACAAACCTATAATCATCAAGCCAGCATGGTACTGGCACAAAAACAATCAGATCAATGGAATAGAAAAGAGAACCCAGAAATGGACCCACAAACATATGGCTAACTCATCTTCGACAAAGCAGGAAAGAATATCCAATGGAATAATGACTGAGTCTCTTCAGCAAGTGGTGCTGGGGAAACTGGACAGCGACATGCAGAAAAATGAACCTGGACCACTTTCTCACACAATACACAAAAGTAAACTCAAAATAGATGAAAGACCTAAATGTAAGACAGGAAGGCATCAAAATCCTTGAGGGAAAGCAGGCAAAAACCTCTTTGAGCTTGGCTGCAGCAACTTCTTACTCAACACATCTCCAGAGGCAAGGGAAACAAAAGCAAGAATGAACTATTGGGACCTCATAAAAAAAAAAAGGCCTTTGCACAGGGAAGGAAAGAATCTGCAAAACGAAAAGCCAACCAACGGAATGGGAGAAGATATTCGCAAATGACATATGAGATAAAGGGGTCAGTATCCAAAATCTATAAAGAACTTATCAAACTCAACACCCAAGAAACAAATAATCCAGTGAAGAATGGGCAAAAGGCATGACTAGATACTCTCCAAAAAAGACATCCAAATGGCCAACCAACATGTGAAAAAGCACTCCACATCTCTCATCCTCAGAGAAATACAAATCAAAACCACAATGAGATACCATCTCACCCCCATCAGAATGGCTAACATTAATGGCTCAGGTGACAACAGATGTTGGTGAGGATGTGGAGAGAGAGGATCTCTTTTGCACTGCTGGTGGGAATGCAAACCATTTGCAAACTCTGGAAAACAGTATAGAGGTTCCTCAAAAAGTGAAAAATAGAACTACCCTACAACCCAGGAATTGCACTACTAGGTATTTATCCAAAAGATACAGATGTGCTGTCTCGAAGGGGCACATGCACCCCAATGTTTATAACAGCACTATCAACACTAGCCAAAGTATGGGAAGAGCCCAAATGTCCACCAATGGATGAATAGATAAAGAAGATGTGGTATATATGTGTACACACACACACACACACACACACACACACACACAAACACAATGGAGTATTACTTGGCAATCAAAAGGAATGAAATTTTGCCATTTGCAACTACATGGATGGAACTGGAGGGTATTATACTAAGCAAAATTAGTCAGTCAGAGAAAGACAAATATTATATGATTTCACTCATATGAGGACATTAAGACATGGAACAGATGAACACAGGGAAGGGAAGCAAATATAATATAAAAACAGGAATGGGGGCAAAACATAAGAGACTCAAATATGGGAGAGAAACAGAGGGTTGCTGGAGGGGATGTGAGAGGGGGGATGGGCTATATGAGTGAGGGGCAGTAAGGAATCTACTCCTGAAATCAGTGTTGCACTATATGCTAACTTGGCTGTAAAGGTAAAACAAAATGTTGTCAAAAAGTAAATCAATAATAATACAAAATTTTGTCAGTTTGATGCGAATGTGAGGGCATCCCATCATTATTAGTTATATTGATTACTGAGGATATGTTTAGGATTTCATAGGCTTATTTATCATCTGAAACTTGCTCTAAGGTTTTGTACAAGTCTTAGAATGACTTCTTTATTTGTAGGAGCTCTTTATATACACTGGATACCAATCCTTTATTCATGGCAGATTAACTTAATTTTTAGATGCAGATTTGTTTCTGCCAGGAAGATTCAATGTGCACTGAAAGAGGCGAGTCAGTGGGGGGAGATGACAGGAAGGTCACTTCCTTCTCAAAATATTTGTTTGCTTTGGGCATGTTAGATTTGCATTGTTTGCACTGAGACTGACAGATGACTGCTTGAAAGTTGATTTAAGAGTGATCCTTACATTCTCTGTTTCCACAAGAAATCTAGCAGAATCACCAGTTATATTTACCCTACGACATGGAAGAAGAGCAAAATTTCAGGAGCTCTTTCTGGGAAAAAACACAAATTCCAAATTAATTCACATTTTTATAACACAGGTATTTTATTTAAATATCTTTACATAGAAATAAATCACTGAAAAAAACACTGACATGTACTTTACTCTGTTTAAAACACAATGGGGCTGTTGTTGTTAAGACACAGAAAAACATCCCTGAGTTTCTGTAGTGTCAACTGGGCACTACATTTTGGCACCCCTGTCTGCAAGAACAAGATCAAGGTGCATAGAAGAATCTGATATTTCACAACCAAAGGACAAGATGGGAAATGTTCTCTTTGTTGAGATTCCTTGTTCAAGCATTTAAATACTTCAGTGCAAGAATCCCATCACTTTGGGGCTCCTGGGTGGCTCAGGCAGTGAAGTGTTCGACTCTGGCTCAGGTCATGATTTCAGGGTTCGTGGGTTCCAGCCCAACGTTGTCGGGCTCTCTGCTATTAGCGTGGAGCCAGCTTCAGATCGTCTCTCTGTGCTCCTCCCTCATGTGTTCTCTCTTACAAATGTAAATAAACATTAGAAAAAACTAAAGAATTATATCACTTATCATCAAATGAAAATTCCATAACATACTAGGAAAAAGTGCCAATAAAATAGTCACCAAATGCATGAACGGACATGGGATGTTACATGTGCGGCCCCATGTGGTCTGACTGACTTCTCTGGAATCTTAAGGTCTGGACCAAAAACGAACAGCAGGGGATCCAAAGGCAGCCTAGCAAAAGGCAGAGTCTCTGAGCTGGTCCACACTCTTGGGAGCTTAATGGTGGCACCGCCAGCCTTGAGAAGAGAACAGGTGTTGGTGTCAGTGGCTGAGGAAATCCCGGGCCTGTTGTCCTGGGGCTGCCCTTCCCCACTTACCCCTGTACCCAGAGCCCAGCCCTCACTGAGGGACATGAATCTCCCCCCAGCCATGTCCCCAGCCCTGGGTCCAGGTGCTTTACAAGGCCCTCCCTTCTGAAACAAATCACGGAGTCATCCCCAGGCCCTGTTACCGAGGACTTGGGCTCAGGACTAAAGCAAGTAACAACTTATTGTGTCCACTTGACTCAAATTCATTCTCCCTCTGATGGGCAGCCCTAAAGGACCTGGTGAGGGATCTGACCGAAGACAAGGGCCTGACTTGATAGCTCTAACCTTGGGGGACTTTTCAGGCAAATATCCTTTCATTTCTCTTCCCTCCCAGCCTCCTAGCGAGCAACACCCAGAGCGCTTGGTATGATGCTCCTTCCCCCATCCCCCCCATTCCTGTCCTGCTCAGCTGTGAGCACACACAGCAACTCAGCTGCCCATCCATCTCCCGGAACAGCTCTGCTCCCCCATCTCCCAGGTCAGCTCACTGCCCCCCACCCCATCTCCCATGTCAGACCAGCTCTCCCCACCATTGTCCAGGTCAGCTCTGCGCCCCCCACCCCCATCTCACAGACAATCTCTGCTCCCTCCATCTCCCAGGTCAGTTCATTACCCCACCCCATCTCCCAGGTCAGCTCTGCTCCCCCCATTCTCGTGGATCTGAGGTCTGCAGGAGGCTAGCTGCCAGTGACTGCACCAGCCTGAGGCAGATCCCACTCTTCTACATCTTGTCGTGCACAGGCTCTACTGTTCACCTTCTGCCTTACATGCTATGACCCAAGCCACTTTCTGGGGGAACATGGCATTAAAGTCCAGCCTGGTGAGTTGTATTGCAAAGGCCTTCTGACTCCCTCCCCCTGGGATTAGACGCAGCTGCCTCTCCTCTTAGGCCCCTGGATGGAGTTCCCTTCCCCATAGACATCACGTGGAACCACCAAGCTCCTCTTGCTCAAATGTGAGTACTGCCCGTGCTGTGTGGCCCTCTCTCCACATACACCCACACCGGCATCCAAGTTGACTCTCTTCAATCTAGAATCAGGTCTGGGTCAGGCCTGACCTCGCTAGACCCCCTTAGCATCAGCAGGCCTCATGCACTGTTGTGGGCCTTCCCATTTCCCAGGGGCCTTAACAGTGAGGCCTTATTGGAACTCAGGGCTCAGCTTGTCCACGTTAGTGCTAACAAGTGACAGGAGATCTCATCAACGGGTGTCATTTCTGTGATGAGAAGGTTCAGTGAGTAGGCAGTGGCTGGGCTGGGGATTCCCCTTTCCCTGGGGCCACATGCCCATCTCTTCCCTCTCTGTCTCCTCTCAGTACCTCTCACTCTAAAATATTCTACCTAGAGTGCCAATTATGATGACGCAGCTGAGAATCATGGAGAGGATCCAGGTGATGGGTCTGATGGCCGTGGCCCTGGATGGGGCTGGGACTTGCGTGCCTGGCAGTGCTGAAAGGGAAACACAGGAGTGAGAGCCTTGCTCCAGACCCCAGATCTGAAGACACACCAGCCCCTCTCCTCCTGCCACAGAGAATCCTACAATGCAGATGGTTTCTGTGACTCTACGTTGTGGCAGCTGCTGTGACAGGTTCTGGGCTGGAAACCGAGGGAAGACACGGATGGGATCGCTCCCGATGGAGCTCGTACATGTAAAGGCAGAAGCAAGAGTTACAACATAACTGGTCCTTCCTGTGGTGGCAGAAGAGGTGGTGATGGAGGATGAAGAAGGTGACAGTTGACCACCTCTCAGGAGCTAACTGTTGAGCTGGCCCTGAATGATTCCCAGCAAGAGACAAGATGAGATGAAAAGCTCAATGATTCTCAGAAAAGGGAACAAGGAGAAGCAAATCTCTGGAAACAGACTGACGCCCTCATGTTTGGGGCCAGCACAGAATCCGAGTAATACCTGAGACTGAAGGTAAGGGCAGCGAGGAAGAGATTTCAGGAGATGAGAGGGGAAAGGAAGGACGCTAGAACGTGCCTATGGCGCGTTAGTCTCCCCAAAAAGAAATTGACCATGCATGGATCACTTTTTCTCTCTCTCTCTCTCTCTGTCGGTGTCTCTGTCTCTGTCTCTGTATTTCTCTCTCTCTACTCTCTCTCACACAGACACACATTACAGTGGGGAAGGGAGGTTTGATTTCAAGAGAGCCACCACTTCATCCAGTCTTCTGAGTTACCTGTTGTCACCGGTATTTCATCCCAGTGCACCGATATTTGCTCAAGCCACTTCTTACAGTCTCCATTTGAGATCTTCATGAGGCAATTGGTCAAATCTCTGTCAGTGTCAAATGCGGCCCTTAGCTGTCGGCCTCTAGGATGAACTGTCCAATTTCCACTTGTCGAGTTAAAGAAGTAGGATATCTGTTCACTGGTGTGAAACTCCCAGAATCCGCTGGTGTGTCCATTGTCCCTACACTTACACACCATCGTGCCCTGCAGGGAGACAGAATCTGCCCTCCCCCCCCACCGTGGGAATGAGGTCAGCCTCTGGGCTTGACCAATCCCTTGCCCCACGCGCTGTCCACTCCTCAGCTCCCATCACCCCTCCTGGTCCTGTTCTGTCCTCCTTGTCTACCCGGGCTGCCGGGCTGCCTGTGTGGGACCCACGTCTACGTTTTACATGAACACGATAGCTCCTGGGCCCTACAAACTGTCTACTTCTATCCCGGGCCTTTCCAACTTACCGCTGTGAGGGAAATCCTCTGCTTTCATGTCAAGAAGTTTCTTTTTGAGCTCTTCTAGCAGGTCTTTCACAGTTTCTATCTGTCTCTCCCAGGACTCTGTGTCATTCAGCTTCATCCCCAGAGGACCAACGAGTTCGACCTTCTTGCTCCCACAGCCATAGGAAAGATACTTCTCTCTTCCATTGACCTTACCTCCAAACTCACACCATGATTGTCCAAATTTGGGCTTTGGTGTGATGGAGAATTCAAAGTAAAGAGAAAGACCATCTGCAAAGGTATGTAGGTGAAGGCTGGGGTTAGAAGAAAGACTCTTAGGCGTCCCTCTCCCATCCATGTGACAGCAATTGCATCTCTGCAGGCCTGGCCTAGCAGAGCAATGGCAGCCCCCGCATGGCCCCTCTCCCCTAGCAGTTAGAGGCTGGTGCTCTTCCCTTGTTGGGACAGGAACAATGACCAGATTCCACATTCCGTATCACCATGGATATGTCCCCTGTGTCTACCAGGCCAATACCCAACATCACTCAGTCTTCAGTGAATCCAGGCATGTACTATGCTGGCTATGGGAAAAAGAGATCTACATGCCTGCTGATTGTCAGGATCTATGCCAGTGTCCTCTAAGATGAGAGAAACGGAGGGGGCCTGTTCCTGAGGAGCTGAGTCAGGGTAGGGGCAGAGTGAGTATAGATCCAAAGTCAGAGAAGAGAGAATGTACACTCCTGGGTCACAGGATTTAGCACAGGCCTGGTGATGCTGGTAATCTGCCATTAGGATGGGCCTTGGAGGCTTGGAAAACAGGACAGTCCACATGGCACAGACTAGAACATCTGGAATTCCAAGACACTTAGTGGTAGAAGGGATTAAAAAGGCCCAAAGAAGTGCATATGACACAACAAATCTAGTAAGAAAGGCCAAAACAGAACAAAAAATATGCCTGTCAACTATGCTCATGCAGAGGTCTGGAGGACGCTCAATGAAACTCGTAAAGAATGCATGGTCCCACTGAACAGGAGAACTACAGACCAATTTCCCTGATGAACACGGATGCACAAACTCTCCAACAAGACACTAGCCAACCAAATCCAACAATCCAGTAAAAGAATTATTCACCTGGATCAGGTTGGATTTATTCCTTGGCTGCAGAGCTGGTTCAGTATCCACAAATCAATCAATGGGATACATCATCTTAATAAGAGAAAGGAGAAGAACCAAATGCTCCTCTCAATAGGAGCAGAAAAACATTTGACAAGAAACAGCATCCTTTCTTGATAAAAACCCTCAAGAAAGTAGGGATAGAAGGATCATACCTGAAGATCATAAAGGGCATGTATGAAACACCCACCGACAATATCTTCCATGGGGAAAGACCGAGAGCTTTCCCCCCAAGGTCAGGAACACAACAGGGATACCCACTCTCACACTGTTGTTCAACATAGGGCTGGAAATCTTAGCCTCAGCAATCAGACTACAAAAGTAATCAAATGCATTCAAATCAGCAAGGAAGAAGTGAAACTTTCATGCTTCACAGACCACATGATACACTATGTGGAAAGCCTAAAAGATCTAGGAATAAATTTCAACAAAAAGGCAAAAGATTTATATGCTGAAAACTATTGAAAGCTTATGACAGAAACTGAAGAAGAAAAATAAATAGAAAAGCATTCCAATCTCACAGACTGGAAGAACAAATATTGTGAAAATGTCACTAGTACCCAAATCAATGTACACATTCAATGCAATCCCTATCATAATAATACCAGCAGTCTTCACCGAGCATGAATAAATAATTCTGAAGTTGGCATGGAACCAGAAATGACCGAGGAGAGCCAAAGTTATGAGGCAAAGGAAAACCAAAGCTGGAGGCATCACAATTCTGGACTTTAAGCTGTATTACAAAGCCGTCATCATGAAGATGGTATTGTCCTGGAACAAAAACAGACACATAGATCAATGGAATAGAGCAGAAAACCCAGAATGAGACCCACAAACGCATGGCCAACTAATCTTTGACAAAGCAGGATGACTATCCAGTGGGAATAAGTCTCTTCAGCAAATGTGTTGGGAAACCTGGACAGCCACATGCAGAAGAATGAACCTGGGCCGCGTTCTTCCATCGTACACAAAAATGAACACAAAATGGGTAAAAGGCCTAAATGTAAGGCAGGAAACCATCAAAATCCTAGAGAGGTACACAGGCAACAACCCCTTTGACCTTGGCCGCAGCAACTTCTTACCTGACATGTGTCTAGAGGCATGGAAACCAAAAACAAAATGATCTATCGGGATCTCATCAAGAGGAGCTCTGTTTCCTTCTGCACAGCAAAGGAAACAATCAAGAAAACTAAAAGCCAATGGATGGAATGGGAGAAGATATTGGCAAATGACATATTGATAAACGGTTACTATCCAAAATCTGTGAAGAACTTATCAAACCAAACACCCAAAGAAACAAATAATCCAGTGAAGAAATGAGTGACAGACATGAAGAGACACTTTTCCAAAGAAGCCATCCACATGGCCGACACATGAAAACATGCCCAACAACACTCATCATCAGGAAAACAGAAATCAAAACCACAATGAGATACCACCTATTGCCTGTCAGAACGGCAAAAATAAACAACTCAGGAAACGACAGATATTGGTGAGGATGCAGAGAAAGGCAAGACCTTTTGCACTGCTGCTGGGAGTGCAAACTGGTATAGCCACTCTGAAAAACAGTGTGGAGGTTCCTCAAAAATGTTAAAAGAAAGAAAATACCTTCTAACACAGTAGTTGTAATACTTGGTATTTATCCAAAGAATACAAAAATGTTGGTTCAGGGGCGCCTGGGTGGCTTAGTCGGTTGAGCGTCTGACTTTCGCTTGGGTCATGATCTCGCGGTTCATGGGTTCGAGCCCCACATCGGGCTCTGTGCTGACTGGCAGCTCAGAATCTGGAGCCTGTTTCCAATTCTGTGTCTCCCTCTCTTTCTGACCCTCCCCTACTCATGCTGTCTCTCTCTCTCTCTCTCCTAAAAATAATAATAAAAAAAATGCTGGTTCATATCGGTACATGTACCCCAAAGTTTATAGCAGCAGCGTCAACAGTAGCCAAATTATGGAAGGAGCCCAGATATCCATCAACTGATGAATGGATAAAGAAGATATAGCATAAATATACATAGAATGGAATATTACTTGGTGATCAAAAAGAATGAAGTCTTGCCATTTGCGGCCATGTGGATGGAATCAGAGTGTATGATGCTACGCAAAATAAGTCACTTGGACAAAGATAAGTTACATACAGTATCATGCATATGTGGAATTTAAGAAAGAGAACCGATGAACATAGCGGAAGGGAAGGAAAAAAGGTAAAAACAGAGACAGAAGCAAACCAGAAGAGACTCTTAAATACAGAGAAGAAACTGAGGGTTGCTGGGGGGTGATGGGTGGGGGGATGGGGTGAATGGGTGGTGGGCATTAAGGAGGGCACTTGTTGGGTCAAGTACTGGGTGGACATGGAAATGATGAATCACTAAATTCTACTCCTGAAACCATTTTTTGCACTTGATGTTAAGTAACTTGGATTTTAAAAAATTAAAAAAAAAAAGTAATGCGTGATGTGAAAGGTGCGATCGTGATCAAGAAGCTCAGTGATGCAAGGACCCCTTGGTGGATCAGTCCCTTAGGTGTCCAACTTTGGCTCAGGTCATGATCTGGAGGTTTGTGTGTCTGAGTCTTGCACTCAGCTTCGCCCTGATGTTGTGGAGCGGATTCTCTCCCTCTCTCTCTCTTTCTCTCTCTCAAAATAAATAAATTAATACAAAAGTAGCCACTGATGGCCATCTTTGAAGGCAGAGCTTGGCGGTACAGGACGATGTTGCAGAATCAGGCTCCCAGGAGTATTGGGGGTGGGAAATCCTGATAGAATAGATTTGAGGTACAGGCGCTCAACTGTCAGAAGCAGGGAGGCGGCAAAAGCCGAAATGATCCTAGACGCTGGAATGCAGCCAGGGGCCTGACCCACAGAAAGCTGTCCATCCCTGTGGCTCACAGAACACAGTGATTGTGGAGGCGCAATAGTTGGAAGCCAACCCAGAGATTACAGGTGTTAAGCAATCAAAACAAAGACCCGTCCCCGGGATGCATGAGGAGGCTGAAAGCAGGGACCCCACAGAAAGTCTGGAATCTCTGCCCAGGTTCCAGACCTGAGCCACTGGAACTCTTTACTAGAAGCGGAAGCCGGCTTCCAATCAGGAGGGCCCCTTCAGGTCCACAGCAAGAGCAATGCTTCCTGCTGGCCTTCCCCCCAGAGTCATGTGGTCATGTACAGGGCTGAGTGTACCCTGGGGACACAGACCACCCAGGCGTTTTTACTGGACCTACTGTGTGAGTGCACACCACCCTCAGGGATCTAACAGGTCATCACGGTCCCTGTTATGGGAACAGTGCCGGGCCCGGAGGTGCCCCAGATACTGAAAAGACACGCCTGGTCCTGTTCGCACTGATACCATTGGGTTCAGGCACCCACATCGCCATGTGGTCCTTTCACACTCCCCACATTTGTTACAAGCACGAAAACTCTTTGTAGTTGAATTCCTTGAGGGTTGGGGGCTAGGTGGTGGGGAATTTGGAGCCCACTATTCTTACACGGTCTTCTCCTTTCTTGAGACAGAATGTTTCAAAAGCACTATTCCTGGACGCGATGACAGAGATCAGAACCAACCTTAACACCTCTCTCAGGATGCGAGGACGTGAAGGAGCCCTATTCCATTTTCATGTAAATGCCCGCCTGGTGCAAAGATTCTGTGCACATATGCAATACTTCATCGCCTCCGTGGTAACTACTCAACAGCGCCAGTGTGGCAGGGAAGTGCCATAGCAGGACCCGGATGAATGAGTGTGGCTGGACCGGCTTCTTGGGTCACAGGACCGTGGAGAAGCGGGGACGCAGAGGTATTGAGTTAGGAAACGGTGCTCCGTGCCCTCTGGGACGTCCCCATAGGAATATCGGGAAGAGACCCCACGGTGTTCCAGCGAGACGCTGCCACTTGCAGCAGGGACAGTCCCACCAGGAAGAGGCTGCAGGTGTGGCCCAGGGGCCCGGGGGCCCGGAGGTCTCTGGTCATAGGATTCCCGAGCTGCCCGCCCCGAGCTGGGAGGTGCTGGGACGGCGCTGGCGGAGGGGCCCCTGGCGGCGCGGCCGCGGGTGAGCCGCTGGCCTAGGGCGCCGCGAAGTCCAAGTGCACCGGGAGCGGGGACGGTGCTCGTGCGGGCGGAGTCGTGTGAGCCGCGCGGGGCCCGAGTTTCCCGGGCAGTTCCTTCCCCGCGGGACCTCGCCGCGTCCTGCCCAAAGCCATGGGGCCGGAGACCTGCTCGGCTCCGCCCGGAGATCGCAGACTTCCCGCCGCGCCCGTCGCCCTCCGCCCTGCACGGCCCGCTTCCCCGCCTCGCCCCCGGCCAAGCAGCGCTTTCCTACGAATTTGTCCCCGTTTCAATTACTTATCCCGGTCCAGGGACCCCGTTCCCCGCAGGTGCCGCGGAGGCGGAAACCAGCCTGCGGGGAACTAATTCAGGAGGGCCCGGAACGCCTCCCTGCGAGAAGGCTCCAGAACCCCTCGGGGCACAGCGCACCTCCTTCCAGGTCTTAATGCTCGCCCCCCCTCCCCGCCCCCCCTCACCCCCCAGGGGCCACCTCTGAACTCACAGATGAGAGGGGCTGGAACGCTGTCTGTCATCAGAAACCGGATTAGGAGGCCCAGACGGAAGATGGTGCCGGGAGCCCGAGCCATGGCATCAGGGGCGGCGGCTGCTCCTACCAGCTCAGGGTGCAGGGGGAGAACCGGCTTTTACCGAGCGGCAGCCGGACCGTGCGAGGGGAAGCAACGGTGTGGTCATTAATATGCTGGGTGGAGATGGGTTTGCTATAAAAGGATGTGGGAGGAGGAGGGACCCTGTTGCTGGGCGGAGCCAACGTCACGTCACTCCCTTCACCACCTCACTCCCTTCGCGTGTCTGCCCCCTGGCTTCTTCGAATGAGAACAGGAAACTTGATCAAAAAGTACTGCCAAATGAGAAACAGTGAAATCTGGCCATGTGTAGCAACACGGATGGACCTTGAGGGTGTTATGCTGAGCGAAATAAGTCAGGCAGAGAAAGACAAATATCATATGTGTGCACGTATAGGAGGATTAGGAGGAACTTAACAGAGGACCAAGGGGGAGAAGAAGGGCGGAAATGGTGGGGGAAAGGGAGAGAGGCAAACCATGAGAGACTCTTGAATGCTGACAAAAACTGAGGACTGATGGATGTGGGGGGAGGGGGGGATGGGCATGGAGGAGGACACTTGTGGGGATGAGCACTGTTATGTGGAAACTAATTTGACAATAAATTATTTGTAAAAAAAAAAAAAAAAAGTACTGCCAATAGGGGCGCCTGGGTAGCTCAGGTCATGATCTCTATCATTATTTCTGGCTCAGGTCATGATCTCTTGGTTCCCAAGTTCAAGGTCCACCCCCTCCCCACCCTCACCCCCCAACCCCCCGCTCTGCGCTGGCATGCCTCAGTGTGGGGCCCTCTGTTTGAAGCTGCTTTGGATTCCCTGTCTCTGCCCTTCCCGTGTTCCCTCTCTCCTTCTCTTTCCCTCTCGCTCTCTCTCTCAAAAATAATTAATTATCGTAAAAACAGAAAAAGAAGCACCTCCAGGAGATGGGAGCCGCAGGACAAGGATTGGATTGGGGTGCGGAATGCAAGACTTAAGACCTCTTGATGTTAGAGGGTTGGGTTTTGTTTCTGTTTGTTTTTGTTTTTAAATCGCCTGAGAAGTATTAGGATCTGTGCTTTGCTTGTTTTTAAGGTTATTAATTTATATTGAGAGAGAGAGAGAAAGAGCACGGGAGGGGCAGGCTGCACATGATCAGGGAGGAAGACCCCCATGCGGAGTGGATCTCACAAACTGTGAGATCATGACCTGAGCAGAAACCAAGCGTCAGTTGCTTAACTGACAGCCACACAGGCGTCCCAATGCTAGAGGGTTTTAGAAAAGCCAGCCTGACTCAGCACGATTCGTTGGGGAAGGCCGAGAGGCAGGCACACCTTTCAAAGGCATTACTCCCACCCGGGTGAAAGCATGGTGGCTCTGTGTGACACACCACTTGGAAGGGAGGTCCATCCAGGAGCTGAGACAAGAGGGTCCAGGGTTTAAGGCCACGGAGAGGAGTGAGATGACAGCATAACAGCCTTCAGGAGGACCTGGTCCCTGCCCCACCAGGGACCCCGACCTAGCTCACACTGTAACTCTGTTTTCACAAGGCCGTTCTACCATTCTGAACAGCTGCTGCTTCGGATTGGTGGAGAACATGGTAAGCCCGCTGGACACCGTGGGCATGGGCCCATTGCCACAGGTGTGCCTGCCTCTAGGCCTTCCCCAACTAACTTGTGCAGAGTTATGCTGGCTTTTCTTTTTTTTTTTTAATTTTTTAAAATGTTTTGTTTATTTCTAGGAGAGAGAGAGAGAGACAGCGTGAGCAGGGGAGGGTCAGAGAGAGAGGGAGTCACAGACTGAAACAGGCTCCAGGCTCTGAGCTGGCAGTCAGCACAGAGCCCGACGCTGGGCTCGAACCCACGAACCGCGAGATCACGACCCAAGCGAAAGTCGGACGCTTAACCGACTAAGCCACCCAGGCGCCCCTATGCTGGCTTTTCTAAAACCCACTAGCATTGGGACGCCTGAGTGGCTCAGTCAGTTAAGCAACTGACGCTTGGTTCTGTTCAGGTCATGGTCACAGTTTGTGAGATCCAGTCCCGTGTGGGGTCTTCCTCCCTGATAGTGTGCAGCCTGCTTAGGATTCTCTTTCCCTCTCTCTCTGCCCCTCCCCTTCTCTTTCTCTCTCTCTTAATATAAACGAATAACCTTAAAAACAAGCAAAATACAGATGCTAACACATCACATGCAATTTAAAAAAAAAAAAAGAAAGAAACAAAACGAAAATCCAACCCTCTAACATCAAGGGGTCTTCAGCCCTGCTTCCCGCCCTGCACTCCCATCCTTGTCTTCCGGCTCCCAACTCCTGCAAGTACTTCTTTTCTCTTTTTAACATTAATTAATTATTTTTGAGAGAGAGAAGAGAGACAGGGGAAGGCAGAGACAGAGGATCCCAAGCCCGGCTCCACACTGAGGTAGGAAACTTAGGAGAGCAGGGGTGCACCTGGAACCCAGGAGCACTGAGATCATGACCTGAGCTACCCAGGCTCAGCTGCCCCTGCGGGCAGTGCTTCTGGACCGAGTTTCCTCTTCTGCATCTTTCTCCTTGTCCAGAGACGCCAGGGGGCAGGACCTCGCAAGGGGGCTGAGGAGGTGGCGGTGGCTCCGCCCAGCAACAGGGTCGTCTACTCCTCCAGCACCCATTGTTGGCAACTTCTGTCCCTACATTCTTTTATTGCAAACGGATCTCTCCGCCCAGCGTATCAGCGACCAATCCTGTTTTCCTGCCCAGGGAGGCAATTAGGACCTGGTGGCTGTGCCAGATGCGTGTACAACAGCCCCTCCAAGCTGGTAGGTGTCTCCCGTCCCTCACGCTGCGATCCCGCCGACGCCCGCCATGGCTCGGGCTCCGGGCACCGTCTTCTGTCTTGGCCTTCTGATCCGGATTCTGATGACGGACCGTGTCCCAGCACCTCTCACCTGTGAGTTCCGAGGTGGCCCCTGGGGAGTGGAGGTGGGGCGGTGGGGAGCGAGCGTTAACACCTGGAAGGAGGTGCGCTGTCTCCCGAGGGGTTCTGGAGCCTTCCCGCCGGGGGACGTTCAAGCCGCTTCCCCAATTAGTCCCCGCCGCCTCGTTTCCGCCTCCCTGGACCTGCCGGGCGCGGGATCCCTTGACCCGGAGAGTTAGCTGAAAAGAGCCGACTTTGTAGGAAGCGCTGCGGGGCCCGGGGAGAGGCGGGGAAGCGGGCCGTGCAGGGCGGAGGGCGACGGGCGCGGCGGGAAGTCTGCGATCTCCGGGCGGAGCCGAGCAGGTCTCCGGCCCCATGGCTTTGGGCAGGACGCGGCGAGGTCCCGCGGGGAAGGAACTGCCCGGGAAACTCGGGCCCCGCGCGGCTCACACGACTCCGCCCGCACGAGCACCGTCCCCGCTCCCGGTGCACTTGGACTTCGCGGCGCCCTAGGCCAGCGGCTCACCCACGGCCGCGCCGCCAGGGGCCCCTCCGCCAGCGCCGGCCCAGCACCTCCCAGCTCGGGGCGGGCAGCTCGGGAATCCTATGACCTGAGACCTCCGGGCCCCCGGGCCCCTGGGCCACACCTGCAGCCTCTTCCTGGTGGGACTGTCCCTGCTGCAAGTGGCAGCGTCTCGCTGGAACACCGTGGGGTCTCTTCCCGATATTCCAATGGGGACGTCCCAGAGGGCACGGAGCACCTTTTCCTAACTCAATACCTCTGCGTCCCCGCTTCTCCACGGTCCTGTGACCCAAGAAGCCGGTCCAGCCACACTCATTCATCCGGGTCCTGCTATGGCACTTCCCTGCCACACTGGCGCTGTTGAGTAGTTACCACGGAGGCGATGAAGTATTGCATATGTGCACAGAATCTTTGCACCAGGCGGGCATTTACATGAAAATGGAATAGGGCTCCTTCACGTCCTCGCATCCTGAGAGAGGTGTTAAGGTTGGTTCTGATCTCTGTCATCGCGTCCAGGAATAGTGCTTTTGAAACATTCTGTCTCAAGAAAGGAGAAGACCGTGTAAGAATAGTGGGCTCCAAATTCCCCACCACCTAGCCCCCAACCCTCAAGGAATTCAACTACAAAGAGTTTTCATGCTTGTAACAAATGTGGGGAGTGTGAAAGGACCACATGGCGATGTGGGTGCCTGAACCCAATGGTATCAGTGCGAACAGGACCAGGCGTGTCTTTTCAGTATCTGGGGCACCTCCGGGCCCGGCACTGTTCCCATAACAGGGACCGTGATGACCTGTTAGATCCCTGAGGGTGGTGTGCACTCACACAGTAGGTCCAGTAAAAACGCCTGGGTGGTCTGTGTCCCCAGGGTACACTCAGCCCTGTACATGACCACATGACTCTGGGGGGAAGGCCAGCAGGAAGCATTGCTCTTGCTGTGGACCTGAAGGGGCCCTCCTGATTGGAAGCCGGCTTCCGCTTCTAGTAAAGAGTTCCAGTGGCTCAGGTCTGGAACCTGGGCAGAGATTCCAGACTTTCTGTGGGGTCCCTGCTTTCAGCCTCCTCATGCATCCCGGGGACGGGTCTTTGTTTTGATTGCTTAACACCTGTAATCTCTGGGTTGTCTTCCAACTATTGCGCCTCCACAATCACTGTGTTCTGTGAGCCACAGGGATGGACAGCTTTCTGTGGGTCAGGCCCCTGGCTGCCTTCCAGCGTCTAGGATCATTTCGGCTGTTGCCGCCTCCCTGCTTCTGACAGTTGAGCGCCTGTACCTCAAATCTATTCTATCAGGATTTCCCACCCCCAATACTCCTGGGAGCCTGATTCTGCAACATCGTCCTGTACCGCCAAGCTCTGCCTTCAAAGATGGCCATCAGTGGCTTCTTTTGTATTAATTTATTTTGAGAGAGAGAGAGAGGGAGAGAGAGAGAGAATCCGCTCCACAGCATCAGGGCGAAGCTGAGTGCAAGACTCAAACACACAAACCTCCAGATCATGACCTGAGCCGAAGTTGGACATGTAAGGGATTAAAACACCAAGCGGCCCTTGCATCACTAGCTTCTTGACCATGTTGGTACCCTTCATGCATTACTTTTTTTTTTTCAATTTTTTAAAATCCAAGTTAGTTAACATCTAGTGCAACAATGGTTTCAGGAGTAGAATTTAGTGATTCCTCATTTACGTGTACCACTCAGTGCTTGACCCAATAGCCCACGATCCTTTCAGCCCATTCCCCCAACCATTACCCCTCCAACAACCCTCAGTTTCTTCTCTGTATTTAAGAGTTTCTTATGTTTGCCTCTGTCTCTGATTTTACCTTATTTTTCCTTCCCTTCCCCTATGTTCATCGGTTCTTTTTCTTAAATTCCACATATGCTTGATACCATATGATACTTACCTTTGCCCGAGTGACTTATTTTGTGTAGCATAATACACTCTAGCTCCATCCACATGGCTGCAAATGGAAAAGATTTCTTTCTTTTTGATCACCAAGTAATATTCCATTCTATAATATGCTATATCTTTATCCATTCTTCCGTTGATGGATGTCTGGGCTCCTTCCATAATTTGGCTATTGTTGACGGTGCTGCTATAAACATTTGGTTACATGTACCGATATGAACCAGCATTTTTGTATTCCTTGGGGAAACACCAAGTATTTCAACTACTATATTAGAAGGTATTTTCTTTTTTTCAACGTTTTTTGAGGAACCTACATGCTGTTTTCCAGAGTGGTGATACCAGTTTGCACTCCTGCCTCAGTGCAAAAGGTCTTCCCTCTCTCCGCATCCTCACTAATATCTGTCCTGTCCTGAGTTGTTCATTTTAGTCATTCTGACAGGCATGAGGTGGTATCTCATTGTGGTTTTGATTTCTATGTCCCTGATGATGAGTGTTGTTGGGCTTGTTTTCATGTGTCAGCCATGTGGATGGCTTCTTTGGAAAAGTGTCTCTTCATGTCTGTCACTCATTTCTTCACTGGATTATTTGTTTCTTTGGGTGTTGGGTATGATAAGCTCTTCATAGGTTTTGGATAGTAACCCTCTATCAATATGTCATTTGCCAATATCTTCTCCCATTCCATCCATTGGCTTTTAGTTTTCTTGATTGTTTCCTTTGCTGTGCAGAAAGAAACATAGCTCCTCTTGATGAGATCCTGACAGATAATTTTTGTTTTTGGTTTCCATGCCTCTAGACCCATGTCAAGTAAGAAGTTGCTGCGGCCAAGGTCAAAGTGGTTTTTGCCTGTGTACCCCTCTAGAATTTTGATAGTTTCCTGCCTTACATTTAGGCCTTTTACCCATTTTGTGTTCATTTTTGTGTACGATGGAAAAACGCGGCCCAGGTTCATTCTTCTGCATGTGGCTGTCCAGGTTTCCCAACACATTTGCTGAAGAGACTTATTCCCACTGGATAGTCATCCCGCTCTGTCAAAGATTAGTTGGCCATGCGTTTGTGGGTCTCATTCTGGGTTTTCTGTTCTATTACATTGATCTATGTGTCTGTTTTGTTCCAGGACCATACCGTCTTCATGATGACGGCTTTGTAATACAGCTTAAAATCCAGAATTGTGATGCCTCCAGCTTTGGTTTTCCTTTGCCTCATAACTTTGGCTCTACTGGGTCGTTTCTGGTTCCATGCCAACTTCAGAATTATTTATTCATGCTCGGTGAAGACTGCTGCTGTTATTTTGATAGGGATTGCATTGAATATGTAGATTGATTTGGGTAGTAGTGCCATTTTCACAATATTTGTTCTTCCAGTCCGTGAGATTGGCATGCTTTTCTATTTCTTTTTCTACTTCAATTTCTGTCATAAGCTTTCAATAGTTTTCAGCATATAAATCTTTTCCCTTTTTGGTGAAATTTATTCCTAGGTCTTTTAGGCTTTCCATATAGCATATCATGTGGTCTGTGAAGCAGAAAAGTCTCACTTCTTCCTTGCTGATTTGAATGCATTTGATTAATTTTGTTGTCTGATTGCTGAGGCTAGGACTTGCAACCCAATGTTGAACTAAAGTGCTGAGAGTGGGTATCCCTGTCATGTTCCTGACCTTGGAGGGAAAGCTCTCAGTATTTTCCCATGATATTGTTGGTGGGTGTTTCATACATGGCCTTTATGATCTTGAGGTATGATCCTTCTATCCCTACTTTCTTGAGGGTTTTTATCAAGAAAGGATGCTGTTTCTTGTCAAATGCTTTCCTGCATCTATCAAGAGGATCATTTGGTTCTTCTCCTTTCTCTTATTATGGTGATGTATCTCATTGATTGATTTGCGGATACTGAATCAGCCCTGCAGCCAAGGAATAAATCCGACCTGATCCAGGTGAATAATTCTTTTACTGGATTGTTGGATTTGGTTGGCTAGTGTCTTGTTGGAGAGTTTGTGCATCCGTGTTCATCAGGGAAATTGGTCTGTAGTTCTCCTGTTCAGTGGGACCATGCATTCTTTACGAGTTTCATTGAGCGTCCTCCAGACCTCTGCATGAGCATAGTTGACAGGCATATTTTTTGTTCCGTTTTGGCCTTTCTTACTAGATTTGTTGTGTCATATGCACTTCTTTGGGCTTTTTTAATCCCTTCTACCACTAAGTGTCTTGGAATTCCAGATGTTCTAGTCTGTGCCGTATGGAACGTCCTGTTTTCCAAGCTTCCAAGGCCCATCCTAATGGCAGATTATCAGCATCACCAGGCCTGTGCTAAATCCTGTGACCCAGGAGTGTACATTCTCTCTTCTCTGACTTTGGATCTATACTCACTCTGCCCCTACCCTGACTCAGCTCCTCAGGAACAGGCCCCCTCCGTTTCTATCATCTTAGAGGACACTGGGATAGATCCTGACAATCAGCGGGTATTTAGACCTCTTCTTCCCATAGCCAGCATAGTATGTGCCTGGACTCATTGAGTACTGAGTGATGCCTGATATCGGCCTGGTAGACACAGGGGACATATCCATGGTGATATGGAATGTGGACTCTGGTCTTTGGTGTTATTCCAACAAGGGAAGAGCACCAACCTCTAACTGCTAGGGGGGAGGGGCCGTGCAGGGGACACCATTGCTCTGCTAGGCCAGGCCTGCAAAGATGCAATTGCTGTCACATGGATGGGAGAGGGACGCCTATGGGTCTTTCTTCTAACCCTGGCTTTCACCTATGTTTCCTTTGCAGATGGTCTTTCTCTTTCCTTTGAATTCTTCATCACACCAAAGCCCAAATCTGGACAATCATGGTGTGAGTTTGGAGGTAAGGTCAATGGAAAGGAGTATCTTTCCTATGCCTGTGGGAGCGAGAAGGTCGAACTCGTTGGTCCTCTGAGGATGAAGAAGACTGGTGCAGAGTTATGGGAGATACAGAGAGAAGCTGTGAAAGACCTGCTAGAAGAGCTCAAAAAGAAACTTCTTGACATGAAAGCAGAGGATTTCCCTCACAGCGGTAAGTTGGAAAGGCCCGGGATAGAAGTAGACAGTTTGTAGGGCCCGGGAGCTATCGTGTTCATGTAAAACGTAGACGTGGGTCCCACACAGGCAGCCCAGCATCCCGGGTAGACAAGGAGGACAGAACAGGACCAGGAGGGGTGATGGGAGCTGAGGAGTGGACAGCGCGTGGGGCAAGGGATTGGTCAAGCCCAGAGGCTGACCTCATTCCCACGGTGGGGGGTGGGGGTGTGGGGGCAGATTCTGTCTCCCTGCAGGGCACGATGGTGTGTAAGTGTGGGGACAATGGACACACCAGCGGATTCTGGGAGTTTCACACCAGTGAACAGATATCCTACTTCTTTAACTCGACAAGTGGAAATTGGACAGTTCATCCTAGAGGCCAACAGCTAAGGGCCGCATTTGACACTGACAGAGATTTGACCAATTGCCTCATGAAGATCTCAAATGGAGACTGTAAGAAGTGGCTTGAGCAAATATCGGTGCACTGGGATGAAATACCGGTGACAACAGGTAACTCAGAAGACTGGATGAAGTGGTGGCTCTCTTGAAATCAAACCTCCCTTCCCCACCGTAATGTGTGTCTGTGTGAGAGAGAGTAGAGAGAGAGAAATACAGAGACAGAGACAGAGACACCGACAGTTAGAGAGAGAGAGAGAAAAAGTGATCCATGCATGGTCAGTTTCTTTTTGGGGAGACTAATGGCCACAGGCACGTTCTAGCGTCCTTCCTTTCCCCTCTCATCTCCTGAAATCTCTTCCTCGCTGCCCTTACCTTTAGTCTCAGGTAATACTCAGATTCTGTGCTGGCCCCAAACATGAGGGCGTCAGTCTGTTTCCAGAGATTTGCTTCTCCCTGTTCCCTTTTCTGAGAATCATTGAGCTTTTCATCTCATCTTGTCTCTTGCTGGGAATCATTCAGGGCCAGCTCAACAGTTAGCTCCTGAGAGGTGGTCAACTGTCACCTTCTCCATCCTCCATCACCACCTCTTCTGCCATCGCAGGAGGGACCAGTTATGTTGTAACCCTTGCTTCTGCCTTTACATGTACGAGCTCCATCGGGAGCGATCCCATCCGTGTCTTCCCTCGGTTTCCAGCCCAGAACCTGTCACAGCAGCTACCACAATGTAGAGTCACAGAAATCATCTGCATTGTAGGATTCTCTGTGGCAGGAGGAGAGGGGCTGGTACGTCTTCAGATCTGGGGTCTGGAACAAGGCTCTCACTCCTGTGTTTCCCTTTCAGCACTGCCAGTCACGCAGCAAGTCCCAGCCCCATCCAGGGCCACAGCCATCAGACCCATCATCTGGATCCTCTCCATGATTCTCAGCTGCGTCATCATAATTGGCATCCAAGACAGGGTCCTTTAGATTGAGAGGGACTGAGAAGAGATGGAGAGGGAAGGGAGAGGCATGTGGCCCTGTGTGAGGACCTGGGAAGGTGAATCCCCAGCCCAACCCTGCCCACTCACAGAACCTTCTCATCACAGAAATGACACCCGTTGATGAGATCTCCTGTCACTTGTTAGCACTAACGTGGACAAGCTGAACCCTGATGTCTCCTTGATTCATCCTGTGGTGACCCAGGAGAATGTCGTGGTTGGTGACAGATACATACTCATGTGTGTGGCATCAGGATACATCACGAAAACTGCGAGCACATTGTTGTGACCGCTTACTGTCATACGGTTCAGGAAGACCAGCATTTGGTACAGGACTGACAAGTTAATTAGAGTTCAGGACTGTTTCAAAAATGTTTAGTTACAGCAAGTGAGAATTTAAGAAATACTTACATTTCCAAATTTGGAATAAAGGGTAAATTTGGTCAGTTTTTCAGGCAAGTCCTCTCTCTTTGTTCCCTTCTGACTTGGGGCTCCAGCCATCGGCAGCTTCTGTCTCTTCTACCCCCTCAGGGTGGCCCTTCCAGACCTCGTGGACAGGACAGCAGCTGAGTCCTGGAATCCGGGGTGTACACCCTGGAGTCTACCGAGTCCAACCCTCACTTCGGTGTAGGGGAGGACAGGTGACGGCATCCACTCTTATACAATGAGGTATCCGCTCCAAGCCAAGGGGGGTGGGTGGTGGAGTGGGTGCATGTGAGTCTACGTGCAAGTGTGTGTGTCCAATGACTGTATTGCTTGAACTCATGGCTGCTAACGTATTTCCCTCATAGCCCATCCCATTTTACCTCCTGAAATGTCTTCCCCCCCCCAATACCTCACTGTCATACATCCAGGCTTTCTGTTATGGCACATTTCTCTGTCAGGTTTCTGGATTGCATGGGCCAACAGCCTGTCACTCAGGAAAGTGGGGCACAAATGCCACCTGCCATTGCGTCTTCCTTACCCTCCTGTTTCAGTCAGAGCTCACAGACAAACAGAACCAGGATGAGGTGTAGACAGACAAATAGATAATAACCGTTTAACTCATGTGACTATGGAGGCTGGGGACATCAAAACCTGCAGTGTGGGCCAGCGTAGAAAATCCCAGGAGAGCCAGGGGTGGGGATGGAATCTAAAGACAGTCTGCTGGAACGTCCCCTTTTCTATGGGGAGGGCAGGCTTCTTGTTCCTTGGCCTTTTCAGGCCTTCAACGGGCTGGACAAGGCCCACCAGTGTTAAGGAAGACATTCTCCTTATGTCACAGTTCACCAATTTAAATGTTAATTTCATCCAAAGTAATCTCCAAGGGACAGGAAAAATGAACCATCCGCAGGCTAAATGCGTCATCCTCTCCCCGCTTCTGTAGGGCCTCGCACTGAGTCCACAGTAAGAATATACACCTGGTGAGAGGGATTTGCATATTGCAAATCCACTTCACGTGGTCATTGGGTATAGGATATATCCGTCTCCCACTTGTGTAAAACAGAGTCTGATACATACTGTTACTCAAACATTAAGGTATCAATGGAGCGCAATGGAGAACAGGAGCTAAGAGAAGGTTCTCTTCATGCACAGGGGGGTGGAGGGTCTCAATTTATAGCAAACCATCCTGGACTCAACGGCCCCAAACCCCTCCCCTCAGGTCATCTGCACCATCCCGCTGGGCATCCCCAGCAGGGAAACCCAAACACATCCTTGCCTGGCTATCTAGGCGGCAGCCAGTACCGTGGGCACAAATGGGAGGGAAACGGGGGACCAGTGGGCCCTGACTGCGGGGTAGGCTCTGCCCAGTAGGAGGATGGGGAGGGCCCCAGACCCTCCTTCTCCCCCATCCACAGACTCTTCCCCATTCGTGGAGAAAATAGACTAAGACCTCCTGTTCTACACAGTCTCCTTGTGGAAAACATGAACTCCAAGTGACCATGGTCTACACAGTCCTACGGCTGTGAGAAAGTGGACGGAGCCGGTACCAGGGCGCTGAGCCTTCTCTACTCAAGGGCACAGACAGCGAATGGGAGCAAACCCTGTGAATGAACAGATATTTAGGGTAGTAGACAGTTCTGGGCTGATTCTCCCGGAGCGTGTGCCTGAAGGCTGATGCTGTGTAGTTTGGAGAAGAAGAGACACACAGGGGTGGGTGGGACTCAGGCCTGGCTGGGCCAAGAGCTGGGTGGGCCCAGGGGATCTGTGTGTGGGAGACACCCCCAGGCGGAGCGCTGGGGACAGGAGCCTGAGACCATCCCAGCGGGCGACAGCCAGGAGGGCCTGGCAGCCGCACCCCAGGAGGCTGGGTGAGTGGGGCCCAGGGGAGCAGGAGGAAGGCAGCAGACCAGCCTTGGAGGCCAGGCAGGACGGCCAGGTGGCTGAAGGACGGGTCCTGGGGACCCCACCCCAAGGCACGCTCCTGGTCCCCGGCCTCCCGCTAGATCTTAGGGCACAGTGGAATTGGCTCCCAGAGCACGCTGAATGGCAGGGACACGGGAGCACACCTCCAGAGACAGGAATCCGCTGTCTGGATGGCATTCTGCTGATGTGACTTCTGCCTCGCTCCATGCACGCATTTTCACGTTTGCGGTTACAGGAAAACTCGCCTCATGGAGTGAAGAGATGCAAGGAGGACATCGTGGGGTAACCCTGAGCTTGTCCACACTGAGGACTCAGCACAGGTCACCTGATTCAGGAGTTAGTCCTGCCTCAGCAGTGGAGGCCAGGGTGGCTCCTGGTGGGAGAGGTGGCGGCACTCACGGGGGTCCCTGGCACTAAAGTGCTGCCTGACTAGCTTCCTGATCAAGTCTCCAAAGACAACCCCACTGCCATTTGCCTCAGAAGCCTTAAGAGCAAGGCGACCGCTGGGTGGCACTGCAGCTGCCTGCTTTGCCCTCCTGACCCCAAGGGACACAGGGAACTACAAATTACTGTCTGGTCCGCTCACTGTTTTCAAAGGGTTGTGGGTCAGCAGAAAGTCTGGGCCGATCGGGATAGAAACTACTAGAGAACATACCGCTGATGACAGCACCGGGAAAGCCGTCTGGAGCCGCTTTCCTGAGGACCTGAGTGTGGTGGGCACAAAAGTCTGCCATCATTCGAGAACAGGGCTGATTGTGAAAGAGCAGCGGTGCGGGGAACACGTGTGGACGGGGCTCCCAAGAGGAAGGGGTCAGAGGCGCACCAGGGACAGTTTTCAGGGTCGACCCCCCAAGTATGATAGGGAAGCAAAGGAGAAAATAGAGAGGGAAAGGGTAGGACCTGAGAGGGAACGGGGGGAGGGGGGCGCACGGGGCCCGACAGAACATTATAAACCCAAGACCTTTGTCTATGGTCCCGGCATTCACTATTGAATGCAGACACGCAGGTGTGGCCCCTAGTGTGACATCTGCTGCACGTGCGTGCAAGTGCGGTGTGGATGCAAACTCCTGGGGGGGTGGGGGGCGGGCAGGAAGGTTGTCCCAGTCCAAGATGGAAAGGCATCCACGGGGACAGTTCCCTGGCTTGTGCATACTTCCATGAGTTTCTGAGAAGTGTCCTCTGTAACAAAAAACACACAGTGCCCAGTCTCGGTGCCCCGCGCACCCCGCATCCCAGCTGTAAGGTGGGCCTTGGCTTCCTGGTCGCACCTGGGCTCCCCAAGTAGCAGGGGGCGACTAGGGCGACTGTGCACTTCCCTACGCGGTCCGCTCCCTTCCCCTGCTCCGGGCCCCCAGCATTGGCAGGACTCTGTTGCCCAAATTGCCTTTTTTCTGCCCCAAACGCCAGGTAGATGCCACTGGGCCCCAGAGCTGGCCAAGGCGGGGACCTGATAGAGCGGCGGGGCCACCTAGTGACCAGAGTCCCAGAGCTCCGGGACTCACCCAGGAATAAGCAAATCTCTCCAAAGACAGAGGAAGAATTGGTGGGAACAGTAACATCACAAGCCGTGAATATTCCCTTTGTCAGGTAACAGACTTGCAAAAGAATGAAGATAAAGTAGGAGAGCAAACCGAAGGTCTTTTTCCTGCACCTCTGAAAATAACTGATGTGCAAAAGACTGGAATTGAGCAAGGTAAGGATGCTGGCTATCTCTGAATCTCAGAAATGTGGATGGCCTGCGTAGTCCAAAGAATCAAAGGCCTTGGTTGGACCTCACCATGGTCAGTTCTGGTGCAAGAATAAATATGGAATTCCACAGAAGGAGGCTAAACATAGAGCAATTTGGGGTGCTGGGCTGATGGGAGCCAGCATGGTCCAAGTGCCCGTGGGTAAGGGCCTAAAGACCACATATAATGAGGCTACACTGCTGGGCTCGCCAAGGACAGCAACAAGTGTTCAAAGGACTGAAGGTTAAAGTGAAGAAGAGGAGCACGTGGGTGGTCAGTCAGTAAGGGTCCGACATTTGATTTCAGCTCAGGTCAAGATGTTGCAGTCATGATCTCACCATCATGAAATCTAGTCTCATGTCGAGCACGACACTGGACCTGAAACCTTTAGCTTAAGATTCTCTCTCCCTTCCCTCTGCCCCTCCGCTCTGTGTGTGTGTGTGTGTGTGTGTGTGTGTGTGTGTGTGTGTCTGTAGTGCATGCTATGTCTCTCAAAATATAAAAACACCAAAAAACCAAAAACAAACAAATCAACAACAACAACAACAACAAAAGAGTGAAAGAGACAGCCCTAACATCATTTCAAAAGGACGGTATTTTCAGTAACTGACTAGGCAGCATGATTACCAGGGTTTTGACACGGCCTGTTGAAGGGCTTTGAGGATTTGAGGACCTTAGAGTCAAGCACAGTTGCTAAAGGAATTACAGGTGGTGATTCCAGATCTCTATATTTTCGCTAGTAACATGTCTGCCCTCCCAATCAGGGAAGTTACTGCTTCCAGCTAAAGACCTGGGAAGGTGATTGGCAGACACTACTTCTCTCGTGTGGACAAGATGTGGCTGCCCAAGATCATCACAATCTAAGAAAGGACACAAGGACATAGGCTTCTGTTGGAATAGTCTGTCTTGAGCAGGGCAAGATCACCAGTGTGGTGAGGGATAGACCTGGCTTCTGGACCAACAAGGGTCTGGCACCTGTGATGTCTGAAGCCATCAGAATTCTCCAGGAAGAAGTTGACCCTACGAAGCTGGACTCCCTTACCAGAAGCTTTGGCTTTCCTGTGGAAGCTGCCACACTGGTGGGTGAACTTGGTACAGATGTAGCAAAATACATAGACCAAGTAGGCAAAGCCTTTAGGGAGAGGGATGATGGTAGAAGCCTAGAGAGGCTGAAGCAGATGGTGTCCAAGGACTTCCCAGGTCACATGTCTGGAAGAGCTTTGACTTCCGACCTGGATGGTATTTGGGAAAGCCTGAAGGTATCTCCTAAGTCTGACGGTTCCTCTGATAATGAAATCCAGTGCTGCCTGGTGACAAGGTTCATGATGCAGGCCATCAGGTGCCTGCAGAAAGGGAAGTTGGCCAGGCCCACGGAGGGAGACTTGAGAGCAGACTTGGGCCCAGCACCCCCCTACTTAGGCCTCTTCTCGGAAGGCCCTGCTTCCACGTTGTGCATCCGTGTGGTGCTCAGAAGAAAGTGGTCGGGCTCAGAAAGTACGAGGCTGCCTAAGGAGAACAGCTCACCCCATGCCAGCCGCTAACTGGCCGTGTGGACAGCCCTGACCAGGGGCTCTACTAGTGGGCAGGCACCCACTCGGCTCCCTGACCCACTACCCGCAGCTTGTAGCAGTGGTGGGTCTCCAACCGAGTCCCATCTCGATTTATCGGAATAACCAGAAGGAAAACCAACTCTAGCCCCGGGCATGTGCCTTGATTAAAGTGCCTTCAGCTAGAACTGGCTCCCCGTCCTGCTAAAGTCTGGCTGTTAATTGGTTTGCCCTTCATGTGAGAAGGGGAAACCCAGTGTGCTCATGACCTTTGTGAGCCCCAACACCCAAAGTGGCAGAGTGTCTGGAGCATCTGTGCTGCCTGTTCCTCCTGGGCCAGTGGTGGCCGGTGGTGGTAAGGACAGCTCTGCACCCAGGCACGTGCATGGCTAAGTATGAAACCAAACTCTTCATCAGCCAAAATTATATGTATATATCTATGTCTGCATTCAATGGAAATAGGTTAAGGATCACACCTGTGCATCCCTAGGGAGGTTAAAGTGTGTGCTCTTCGCTGTCATTTCATCCAGGAGGAGATACTCTTCTAACGTTGTATTTGGAGAGAAGGGGAAGGTGGTGTATGCTGACCATACTTAATTTTCCCTATGACACAGCCCTCAACCACAAGTAATTCACTCACTACAAAGGTTTTTCTTTCCTGTGACAAAGCCCAGGAATGTGAAATGGTCACTGTGTGGGTTCCTGAGCCAATGACACTGTTGGGAACAAGATCTAGAACATTGTCCCCTGCCCCTGCACCCCCACCATTCGACACTCAACAGGGAGGCCATGATGAGCCTTCAGTTCTCCGGGGATGATGTCACTCACTCACGTATTTGTCCCACATGAATGTCAGGGTGGTTTGTGCCTTGTAGTGTACACTTACCTGAGGAAATGGCAATGTGGCTCTTGGGGAGGCCAGAAGGAATCAGGGCTCTTGTTGTCCACTTAAAGGGTCCCTCCTCGGGGCGGCTGGTGGCTCAGTCGGTTAAGCGTCTGACTCTTGGTTTCGGCTCAGGTCATGACCTTGTAGTTCATGAGGTGGAGCCTTGCACTGGGCTCTTTGCTGACAGTGCGGAGCCTGCTTGGGATTTTCTCTCTCCCTCTGTCTCTGGCCCTCCCCTGCTTGTGCTCTTTGGCTCTCTCAAAATAAATACATTAGAAAGTGAGAGAGAGAGAGACATTGAAAATGACAGAGATGTGACCAAGTTCCCTGTGGGTCTCAAAGACTGGAAGAGGTGGCCTGAGCGAGCACTGGTGCACGGGGGTACAATGCTGGAGACAGCAGGGGACTGAGAACAAGGGATGAGGTGGAGGTTCTTTTGAAATGAGGTGGACTTTCCCCACCATGTGCATGCGTGCTTGCGTGTGTGTGTGCGTGTGTGTGTGTGTGTGTGTGTAAGAGAGAGAGAGAGAGTGTGTGTGTGTGTGTGTGTGAGAGAGAGAGATAGAGAGAGAGATAGAGAGAGAGAGTGTGTGTGTATGTGTGCGTGGATAAAGGGATGTTTGTGTGTAAGTGACAGGTCGAACGTCACACCGTGGGAGAATAATGGCCGCCGTCATGGTGTAGTACCCTCCTTTCCCTGCTCACCGTCTGGCGTCACTCCCTCACGCACACGCCTTGGGTCCTGTCACCCTGGACTTCTCACCGGCATCATTCTGTACCCACAGTTGGTCCCTTACTTTTCCTTTTTCTGAGAATCATTGTCTTTTTCATCTCGCCTGGTCTGTTACTGGACACCCTTCAATGTCAACTCCAATGTCAGGTCCTGAGAACACGTTCCTGCCGTCCCCTCACGTGCCACCTCTTCTGTCACTGCCGGAATGACAGATTATAGTGTAACCCTTTCTTGTCCCACTAGCCGAGTGACTCCTCTTCTAATGACAACCCCGGCGCCTGTCCCAGCCGCTGCCACAAAACACAAGGGTGTAAATTGTCCGCATCATGGGATTTCACTGTCTGTTCTGGAGACAAAGCGCAGGGATACCTGTCCCGCGAGGTAGAACCGCCCGGCCCTGCAACTGAGTTACTGGCTCCAGGATGACCGATCATTCCTCCCTCTAGGGGAGCGGCCCTTCCTCCTGGGAAGATACGCCCCTGCTGCAAACGTGCGGGAGAGTGTGATGTGGGTCTGAGGGATGCGGGCTGCAGAGCTGTGATCCTCTGCGCTGAGAAGTTGAAGGGGCAGAGGAGAGGGGACACTGGGTGGTGGGGGAGCGGAGCTGGGCGCCAGCTGGGTGGGGTCCCTGGGCTGCAGGATGCACCTGTGTCCTGCCAAGGCCCGCGGAGCAGAGGCTAGGACTCTCCCCGAGGAGGGTGGGGGGGGGGTGGGGGGGCGCGGGAGGGTCTGCAGATTGCCCGCTGCGGCCACCTGCCCTCCCTAAACACCATTCTCCTGTGGTCTGTTTTCTCCCGTCCCGCGTGACTCATGTCCCTGGGTCCGAACCTGCGCCGCCCAGGAGGAAAGGAGCAGAGCCTGAGTCAAGCCTCTGGCCTGGATGGTTCTGGACGCCTCGACCTTCCCCGTTCTTGGCGTAGATCCAGCTCTTAATTCAGCCATTTCCTCCCCTCCTCGCGCCAGGGGACAGACCCCTGAGAAGGGAGGCGTAGCTGAACTTCGTGCCCAAAGTCAGCACCCTGGACCTGGGACGTCACTCTGGGAAATGAGTCCAGGAAAACCCTCCCCATCGAGGGGCCCCTGCAGACCTGCCCTGGGGCAAAAGCCCCTCAAACATTTCTTCTGGTGTCCCTCCCCTTCCTCCTCTGGCCTGCCGGTTCCCCGGACTTTCCTCATCTCCACTGGGGCCTTCAGACTCTTTCCTTCTTTTTTCTTTTTTCTTTTCATTCCCGTATTGTTGAGGTATAGGGTGGTATTAGTTTCAGGGGGACAATATAGTGATTCAGTATTTCCATACATCATCACCTAGTGCTCATGGGGACAAGTGCACTTTTTAATCCCCATCATCTATTTCACCCATCCCTCCACCCCCTTCCCCTCTGGTGACTCTTCCTTTGTTCTCCATAATTAACCAAACCCTTTCTTGATTCCTCTCTCTCTTTCCCTGTTTCTTTTCCTTTTCCTTCTTTCTTTTGTTTCTTAAATGCCACATGTGAATCAAATCATATGGTACCTATCCGTTTCTGACTGATTTTGCTTAGCATGAAACTCTCTAGGCCCATCCTCGTCATTGCAAATGGCAAGATTTCAAACCTTTTTATGACTGAGTAATAATCCATTGTATATAAGTCCTCCTTCTTTATCCATTCAGCAATTGATGGACACTTGGGCTGCTTCCATAGCTTGGCTCTTGTAAATAATGCTGCTATGAACATAGGTGTGCAAAGATCCTTTGGAATTAGTGGGTTTGTGTACTCTGGATAAATATCCAGGAGGAAACCTTCATGCTATTTTCCAGAGTGGCTGCTGCACTAGTTTGCATTCCCAGCTGCAGTGCAGAAAAGGTTCTTCTTTCTCGACATCCTCGCCAATACCTGTTGTTTCCTGTGTTGTTAATTTTAGTCATTGTGATCAGCGTGAGGAGGAATCTCATTGTGTTTTTGATTTGTATTTCCCTGATGATCAGTGATGTTGAGCATTGTTTCATGGGTCTATTGGCCATCTGCATGTGTTCCTTGGAGAAATGTCTATTCATGGGTTCTGCCCATTTATTAATTGGGTTCTTTCTGTTTTGGGTGATAAGATTGATAAGTTCTTTATAGATTTTGGGTACTAACATTTTAACAGATATTTTATTTGCAAATGTCTTTCCCATTCTGTAGTTTGTCTTTTAGGCGTTTTTAGTTGGTTGGTTTGGGGTGTTTTTATTTTTTTTTGGTTTTGTTTTTTATTGTTGTTTGTTTGTCTTTAGCCTTTTGTGCGTTGGTTATATTGATTTTTTCCTTCACTGTCCAGCAGTTATTTATTTATTTATTTAAAGAATTTTTTAGCATTTATTTATAATTGAGAGACAGATCATGAGCATGGGAGGTGTAGACACAGGGGGAGACACAGAATCTGAAGCAAGCCCCAGGTACTGAACTATTAGCACAGAGCCCAATGCAGGGCTCGAACCCAGAAACGAGGAGCTTATGACCTGAGCCGAAGTCAGACGCTTAACCGACTGAGCCACCCAGGTGTCCCAGAGTTTTTTCTTTTGATATAGTCTCAATAGTTTATTTTTGCTTTTGTTTTCCTTGCTTCAGGAGACTTAACTTGAAAGAAGTTGCTATGGCCAATGTCAAAGCGGTTACTGATGCCTGTGCTCTTTTCTAAGATATTGGTTTTAGGTCTCACAATTCGGTCTTTAATCTATTTTGAATTTATTTTTGGGTATAGTGTAAGAAAGAGGGCCAGTTTCTTTCTTTTGTGTGTTGCTGTCCAGTTTTCCCCACCTTTGCTGAAAAGACTGTCTTGCTTGCATTGGCTATTTTTTCCTACTTTCCTCAAGATTAACTGACCATATAGTTGTGGGTTTATTTCTGGGTTTTCCATTCTGTTGCATTCATCTCTATGATGAATTTTTGGTCCAGTGCCATACTGTTTTGATCATTAGAACTTGGTAATATAACTTGAAATCCAGAATTGTCATGTCTCACCTTTTCCTTCTTTCCTTTTTTTTAAATGTTTTATTCATTTGTAATTTTTCTTTTTTTTAAAAAAAAAACCATTTTGACTTAATTTTATTCCTTCCTTTAGATCCCAGTTTGTCACTGGTTCTCATTTATCTTCTGCCTAAAGGACATACTTCTGAATGTATTAATTTTATTTTTAAATTTTATTTAAATCCAAGTTAGTTAGAACATAGTGTGATAATGATTTCAGGAGTAGAATTTAGTGATTCATTGCTTACATATAACACCCAGTGCTCAGCCCAACACATGCCTTCCTTAATGCCCATCACCCATTTACTCCATTGCCCCACTCAACACCCCTCCAGCAACCCTCAGTTTGTTCTCTTGTTAAGAGACTCTCTTATTAAGAGTCTCTTATGATTTGCCTCCCTCTCTCTTTTTATTTCATTTTTCCTTCCCCAGCTTTGCTTTACTTCTTCAAGATTGCTTTGGTAATTAGGGGTCTTCTGTGGTTCCATACAAATTTTAAGATTGTTTGTTCTGCCTCTGTGAAAATTGCTGTGGGTATTTTGATAGGGGTTCCATGAACTGTGTAGATTGCTTCGGGTAGTATAGACATTTTAACAATACGTATTCTTCCAATTCATGCGCATGGAATGTTTTTCCATCTCTTTGTGTCATCTTCACTTTCTTTTCATGAGTGTTTAATAGTTTTCAGAATACAGGTCTGTCACCTCTTTGATTAGGTTTACTCCTAGGTATCTTACAGTTTTTGTGCAATTGTAAATGGGATGGTTTTCATAATTTTTCATCCTGCTGCTTCATTATTGGTGTTTAGAAAGGCAACAGATTTCTGTACATTGATTTTGTATCCTGCAACTTTACTGAATTTGTTTATCAGTTCTAGCAGTGTTTTGATGGAGTCTTGCCGGGAGCCGCACCGGCCTCTCTGGATGGCAGTCACAGTGAGGAAATGGCAGTGTTTACAGCTCTTGCCATGAGAAATGAAAACTGGGATCTCCATCTGCTACCACTGGCTCATGTTGGATATAAGCCTGCTGGTATTGACCAGGCCTCACAATATTCCATATCAGACCCATATTCTGAATACAGATACCTCATAAGGAAAAGCATATTCCTGCCTTTACAAGAGAGACTTTAGATGAAAGCTCTATGGGCGATTGTCAAAAGGCTCTTCCTATGGGCCTTGCAGACCCAAGGCTTAGATAATAAAGGGGGTTAAGAACACAAGAGTTACAATTGAGCCTGGCCCCGAGACAAAGAGCCTATTTTGGGGTTAAGGGCAGAACACAGTTACTACATATATCTTTGCTAATTGGTGAAGCATGGCAGTCCCTTCCTCAAGGCCCGCATTCCACAAACACCCTCCCTTACACTGGCAGCTGGGATGAGGATGGATAAGAGTAGCTAAAACATAAACCCAGGTGCAAAGACTGACACATTTAGGGCCCCTATGTTAGTTTCTACAAATAAACCAATTCAGATGGGGCGCCCGGGTGGCGTAGTTGGTTAAAGCGTCCGACTTTCGCTCGGGTCATGATCTCGCGGTTCGTGGGTTCGAGCCCCGCGTTGGGCTCTGTGCTGACTGCCAGCTCAGAGCCTGGAGCCTGTTTCAGTCTGTGACTCCCTCTCTCTCTGACCCTCCCCTGCTCACGCTGTCTCTCTCTCTCTCTCCTAGAAATAAAAATAAAACATTAAAAAAAAAAATAAACCAATTCAGAAACATTTACCTCTTGAGAGCCAGACAGAATAACTCCTAGCTTATCTATATACAATTTAACTTGAATGTTATCCTGTTTTTCACTAAGAACATTCTGTTATTTCCTTGGTTGGAATAATTCTGCAATTGATATCATAAAAGGCCTCCCATTGTAAAAAATTCTTTTCTCTGACCTCATGTTGCTGCTGAACTTTTAAATAAAGACACCAAAACCGACAGGACAGAGATGCTTGCCTGGTGATCAGAAAGAATCTCGGGGCTCTCTCACACTCTCTCTCGCTGGCACCATCCATCCTTCAGGGACCCCTGGACCTGCCAGAGCCGGCCTAGGCAGAGTCTTCTGGGTTTTCACTATTTAGTGTCATGTCATCTGCCAATAGTGAAAGCTTTACTTTGTCCTTACTCATTTGGATGCTTGTGATTTCTTTTGGATGTCTGATTGCTGTGGCTAGGACTTCCAGTATTGTGTTGAATACAAATGGTGACAGTGGACATCCTTGCCTGATTCCTGGCTTTAGGAACCTCCTGACTTGGGAGACTTGTGGGGACCCTCAGCAAGGGCAAGCTCTGGGTTATTGCATCATCTCCCAGGGATCTCTTTCATTCCTGGTTGGGGCATTTAGGAAACCATGAAGCCATGACTCAAGGTTCTCTGCACATACCTTCCCCCATTTTCTAAGTATGACTATGAGCCCACACTCCCAAAAATCATGTCCAGGTGACAGTTTTTACTTTCTGAACAGAAAGCCTTTATAATAAGTTCCACACTGCACTTGCACGCACGTGCAGCAGATGTCACACTAGGGGCCACACCTGCGTGTCTGCATTCAATAGTGAATGCCGGGACCATAGACAAAGGTCTTGGGTTTATAAGGTTCTGTCGGGCCCCGTGCGCCCCCCTCCCCCCGTTCCCTCTCAGGTCCTACCCTTTCCCTCTCTATTTTCTCCTTTGCTTCCCTATCATACTTGGGGGGTCGACCCTGAAAACTGTCCCTGGTGCGCCTCTGACCCCTTCCTCTTGGGAGCCCCGTCCACACGTGTTCCCCGCACCGCTGCTCTTTCACAATCAGCCCTGTTCTCGAATGATGGCAGACTTTTGTGCCCACCACACTCAGGTCCTCAGGAAAGCGGCTCCAGACGGCTTTCCCGGTGCTGTCATCAGCGGTATGTTCTCTAGTAGTTTCTATCCCGATCGGCCCAGACTTTCTGCTGACCCACAACCCTTTGAAAACAGTGAGCGGACCAGACAGTAATTTGTAGTTCCCTGTGTCCCTTGGGGTCAGGAGGGCAAAGCAGGCAGCTGCAGTGCCACCCAGCGGTCGCCTTGCTCTTAAGGCTTCTGAGGCAAATGGCAGTGGGGTTGTCTTTGGAGACTTGATCAGGAAGCTAGTCAGGCAGCACTTTAGTGCCAGGGACCCCCGTGAGTGCCACCACCTCTCCCACCAGGAGCCACCCTGGCCTCCACTGCTGAGGCAGGACTAACTCCTGAATCAGGTGACCTGTGCTGAGTCCTCAGTGTGGACAAGCTCAGGGTTACCCCACGATGTCCTCCTTGCATCTCTTCACTCCATGAGGCGAGTTTTCCTGTAACCGCAAACGTGAAAATGCGTGCATGGAGCGAGGCAGAAGTCACATGAGCAGAATGCCATCCAGACAGCGGATTCCTGTCTCTGGAAGTGTGCTCCCGTGTCCCTGCCATTCAGCGTGCTCTGGGAGCCAATTCCACTGTGCCCTAAGATCTAGCGGGAGGCCGGGGACCAGGAGCGTGCCTTGGGGTGGGGTCCCCAGGACCCGTCCTTCAGCCACCTGGCCGTCCTGCCTGGCCTCCAAGGCTGGTCTGCTGCCTTCCTCCTGCTCCCCTGGGCCCCACTCACCCAGCCTCCTGGGGTGCGGCTGCCAGGCCCTCCTGGTTGTCGCCCGCAGGGATGGTCTCAGGCTCCTGTCCCCAGCGCTCCGCCCGGGGGTGTCTCCCACACACAGATCCCCTGGGCCCACCCAGCTCTTGGCCCAGCCAGGCCTGAGTCCCACCCACCCCTGTGTGTGTCTTCTTCTCCAAACTACACAGCATCAGCCTTCCTGCACACGCTCCGGGAGAATCAGCCCAGAACTGTCTACTACCCTAAATATCTGTTCATTCACAGGGTTTGCTCCCATTCGCTGTCTGTGCCATTGAGTAGAGAAGGCTCAGCACCCTGGTACTGGCTCCATCCACTTTCCCACAGCCGTAGGACTGTGTAGACCATGGTCACTTGGAGTTCATGTTTTCCACAAGGAGACTGTGTAGAACAGGAGGTCTTAGTCTATTTTCTCCACGAATGGGGAAGAGTCTGTGGATGGGGGAGAAGGAGGGTCTGGGGCTCTCCCCATCCTCCTACTGGGCAGAGCCTACCCCGCAGTCAGGGCCCACTGGTCCCCCATTTCCCTCCCATTTGTGCCCACGATACTGGTTGCCGCCTAGATAGCCAGGCAAGGATGTGTTTGGGTTTCCCTGCTGGGGCTGACCAGCGGGATGGTGCAGATGACCTGAGGGGAGGGGTTTGGGGCCTTTGAGTCTGGGACGGTTTGCTATAAATTGAGTCCCCCAACCTCCCTGTGCATGAAGAGAACCTTCTCTTAGCATCTGTTCTCCATCGTGCTCCATTGACCCCTGAATGTTTGAGCAACAGCATGTATTAGGCTCTGTTTTACACAAGTGGGAAACGGATACATCCTATATCCAATGACCACGTGAAGTGGGCAACCCGCAATATGCAAATCCCTCACACCAGGTGTATATTCTTACAGTGGACTCAGTGGGAGGACCCACAGAAGGGGGGAGGGGATGACGAATTTAGCCTGCGGATGGTTCATTTTTCCTGTCCCTTGGAGATTACTTTGGATGAAATTAACATTTAAATTGGTGAACTGTGACATAAGGAGAATGCCTTCCTTAACATTGGTGGGCCTTATCCAGTCAGTTGAAGGCCAAAACGGCCTAAGAAAAGGAGACTGCTCTCCCCATAGAAAAGGGGACGTTCCAGCAGACTGTCTTTAGATTCCATCCCCACCCCTGGCTCTCCTGGGCTTTTGTACGCTGGCCCACACTGCAGGTATTGGGGTCCCCAGCCTCCATGGTCACATGAGCTAAGCCCTCATTATCTATTTGTCTGTCTACACCTCATCCTGGTTCTGTTTGTCTGGGAGCTCTGACTGAAACAGGAGGGTAAGGAAGACATAATGGCAGGTTTTATTCGTGTGCTGCTTTCCTGAGTGACAGGCTATTGGTCCATGCAATGCAGAAACCTGACAGAGGAATGTGCCAGAACAGAAAGCCTGGATGTATGACAGTGAGGTATTGTGGGGAAGACATTTCAGGAAGCGAAATGGGATGGAGGCTGTGAGGGAAATACGTTAGCAGCAGCAGGAAAAGTCATTGGGCACACACAGACACACACATGTTCATGGGCGTGTGTGCATGCGCGCGCGCGCGCACACACACACACACACACACGGCATGCACAGACACACCCACTCCAGCACCACACCCACCCGGGGCTTGGAGCTGGGTTGATTGAAAAAGAGCTGTTGCCATCGCCTGCCCTCTCCTGCACAGAAGTGAGTGTCAGGCTCCGTAGACACCAGGGTGCACAGCCCGGATTCCAGACCACAGCTGCTCTCCTGTCCATGAGGCCTGGGGGGCCTCCCTGATGGGGTAGAGGAGACAGAAGCTGCCGAATGCCAGAGCCCCTGAGTTAGAACGGAACAAAGAGAGAGGACATACCTTGAAAAACTGACCAAATTTAACCTTAACATCAAATTTGGAAATGTAAGCATTTCTTAAGTTCCCATTTTCTGTAACTAACCATTTTTGAAAGAGGGCTGAACTCTAAAGAATTTGTGAGTCCTGTACCGAACGCTGGTCTTCCTGAACTGTATGACAGTAAGTGGTCACACCAATGTGCTCGCAGTTTTGGTGATGTCTCCTGATGCCACACACATGAGTATGCATTTCCCCCCAGCCAGGACACTCTCCCACTCAGCACAGGATCACCGGGTCACAGCCCGTGACCACCACCTCGTCCTCAGACTCTGCTTCAGGTCGTCCCACCAATGCCCGTCGTGGTCACAGACATGGATGGACTTGGGCATCTCCCATTTCCTGGGTGTGCTCACAGTGGGGGTGGCAGGGGTTTATGTACCTTTTTGGTAGATTTGTTTAATTTTTAATTAGGTTGAGATTTAGATTTATGAGGCCACTGTCATGTATGTCAGGCTGATGTCCTCAACTATCCGTTTGAAAGCTGTGTTCATCTGGTGTTTTGTCCATCTCTGTACCATTTTGTAAGATACTTCCGATTATTTAATCTTAAGTAGAGGGGAACAAATCTTAGGACAAAAGCAAGCAACAAAGCATTGTGTCCACTTGACTCAAATTTAATTCTCCCCTGATGGGAGGCCCTAAAGGGTCTGTTGAGGGATCTGACAGAAGACAAGGGCCTGCACTGGATACCTCTAACCTTGGAAAGGTTTCAGGCACAGATCTTCTCTTTTCCCTTCCCTCCCAGCCTCCTAACTAGCAGCACCCAGAGCTCTTGGCATGATGCTCCTTCCCCCATCCCCCCCATTCCTGTCCTGCTCAGCCGTGAGCACACACAGCAACTCAGCTGCCCATCCATCTCCCGGACCAGCTCAGCTCAGCTCCTCCCATCTCCCAGGTCAGCTCCCCCCCTCTCCATCTCCGTGGTCAGCTCTGTTCCCCCCAATCTCCCAGGCTGGCTCTGATCCAAGCAGGGGTGCTCCGTGGCCCCGAATCTGAGGTCTGCGGGAGGCTAGTTGCCAGTGACTGCACCAGCCCGAGGCAGATCCCACTCTTCTACATCTTCTCGTGCACAGGCTCTACTGCTGTTCGCTTTCTGCCTTACGTGCTATGACCCAAGCCACTTTCTGGGGGAATATGGCACTACAGTCTCGCCTTGTGAGCTGTATCTGCAAAGGCCTTCCCACTCCCTCCCCCTGGGATTAGACGCAGCTGCCTCTCCTGTTAGGCCCCTGGATGGAGTTCCCTTCCCCTTGACCAAGCTCCTCTTGCTCAAATGTGAGTACTGCCCGTGCTGTGTGGCTTTCTCTCCACATACACCCACGCCGGGCCCAAATTGACTCTCTTCAATCTAGAATCAGGTCTGGGTCAGGCCTGACCTTGCCAGACCCCTTAGAATCAGCAAGCCTCATGCATTGTTGTGGGCCTTCCCCTTTCCCAGGGGCCTTAACAGTGAGGACTTATCAGAACTCAGGGCTCAGTTTGTCCACGTTAGTGCTAACAAGTGACAGGAGATCTCATCAACGAGTGTCATTTCTGTGATGAGAAGGTTCAGTTTGTGGGCAGGGGTTGGGCTGGGGATTCGCTTTTCCCAGTCCTCACACAGGGCCACGTGCCCCTTCCTTCCCTCTCTGTCTCCTCTCAGTACCTCTCACTCTAAAAGACTCTACCTAGAGTGCCAATTATGATGACGCAGCTGAGAATCATGGAGAGGATCCATATGATGGGTCTGATGGCTGTGGCCCTGGACGGGGCTGGGACTTGCTGCGTGACTGGCAGTGCTGAAAGGGAAACACAGGAGTGAGAACCTTGCTCCAGACCCCAGATCTGAAGACACACCAGCCCCTCTCCTCCTGCCACAGAGAATCCTACAATGCAGATGGTTTTACATTGTGGCAGGTGCTGTGACAGGTTCTGGGCTGGAAACCGAGGGAAGACACGGATGGGATTGCTCCCGATGGAATTCGCACACGTAAAGGCAGAAGCAAGGGTTACAACATAACTGGTCCCTCCTGTGGTGGCAGAAGAGGTGGTGATGGGGGATGAAGAAGGTGACAGTTGACCACCTCTCAGGAGCTAACTGTTGAGCTGGCCCTGAATGATTACCAGCAAGAGACAAGATGAGATGAAAAGCTCAATGATTCTCAGAAAAGGGAACAGGGAGAAGCAAATCTTCGGAAACAGACTGATGCCCTCATGTTTGCAGCCAGCACAGAATCCAAGTATTACCTGAGACTAAAGGTATGGGCAGCGAGGAAGAGATTTCAGGAGATGAGAGGGGAAAGGAAGGACGCTAGAACGTGCCTGTGGCCATTAGTCTCCCCAAAAGAAATTGACCGTGTATGGATCACCTTCTCTCTCTCTCTCTCTCTCTCTCTCGGTCTCTCTGTATCTCTGTGTCTGTGTCTGTCTCTGTCTGTCTGTCAGTCTCTCTCTCACTCATACATACACACACACTTTAGTATCGGGTAGGAAGGACTGAATTCAAGAGAACCACCACTTCAACCAGTCTTCTGAGTTACCTGTTGTCTCCGGCATTTCGTCCCAGTGCACTGATATTTGCTCAAGCCACTTCTTACAGTCTCCATTTGAGATCTTCATGAGGCAATTGGTCAAATCTCTGTCAGTGTCAAATGCGGCCTTTAGCTGTCGGCCTTCAGGACGAACTGTCCAATTTCCACTTGTCGAGTTAAAGAAGTAGGATATTTGTTCACTGGTGTGAAACTCCCAGAATCCGCTGGTGTGTCCATTGTCCCCACACTTACACACCATCGTGCCCTGCAGGGAGACAGAATCTGCCCCCACCCCTCCCCCCCACCGTGGGAATGAGGTCAGCCTCTGGGCTTGACCAATCCCTCGCCCCATGCGCTATCCACTCCTCAGCTCCCATCACCCCTCCTGGACCTGTTCTGTCCTCCTTGTCTACCCGGGATGTTGGGCCGCCTGTGTGGGACCCACATCTACATTTTACATGAACACAATAGCTCTCAGGCCCTACAAACAGTCTACTTCTGCCCCAGGTCTTTCTGACTCACCGCTGTGAGGGAAATCTCTGCTTTCATGTCAAGAAGTTTCTTTTTGAGCTCCTCTAGCAAGTCTTTCACAGTTTCTCTCTGTCTCTCCCAGGACTCTGTGTCATTCAGCTTCATCCCCAGAGGACCAACGAGTTCAGCCTTTTTGCCACCACAGCAATAGTGAAGAAAAATATTTCTATTGATTATTCCTTGAACGTCACACCATGGTTGTCCAGGTCTGGGCCTTGGTGTGATCGAGAAATTGTAGCAAAGAGTGGGAGAATCTGAGAAAGAGAAATGCGAGTGAAGGTTGCAGTTGAAGGAAAAGACGCATGGAAACACCCCTACCATGGATGTGGGAGTAGGAGGAGAATCCTTCCAAGGCTGGTCTTCAGAGCAATGGCGGCCCCTGCATGGCGCCTCCCTGCTAGCAGTAGAGGTTGGTGCTCTTCCCTTGTTGGAATAACACCAAAGACCAGATTCCACATTTCATATCACCATGGATAGGTCCCCTGTGTCTACCAGGCCTATACCCAGCATCACTCAGTCTTCAATGAGTCCAGGGACATACTACGGTGGCTATGGGAAGAAGAGGTCTGCATGCCCGCTGATTGTCAGGATCTATCCTAGTGTCCTCTAAGACGAGAGACACGGAAGGGGCCTGTTCTTGAGGAGGTGAGTCAGGGTGGGGGTGGGGTGAGTATAGATGCAAAGTCAGAGAAGAGAGAATGTACACTCCTGGGTCACAGGATTTAGCACAGGCCTGGTGATGCTGATAATCTGCCATTAGGATGGGCCTTGGTGGCTTGGAAAACAGGAAGGTCCACATGGCACAGACTAGAACGTCTGGAATTTCAAGACACTTAGTGGCAGAAGGGATTAAAAAAGCCCAAAGAAGTGCATATGACAAAACAAATCTAGTAAGAAAGGCCAAAACAAAACAAAAAATATGCCCATTAGCTATGCTCATGCAGAGGTCTGGAGGACACTCAATGAAACTCGTAAAGAATGCATGGTCCCACTGAACAGGAGAACTACAGACCAATTTCCCTGATGAACACGGATGCACAAACTCTCCAACAAGACACTAGCCAACCAAATCCAACAATCCAGTAAAAGAATTATTCACCTGGATCAGGTTGGATTTATTCCTTGGCTGCAGGGCTGATTCAGTATCCGCAAATCAATCAATGGGATACATCACATTAATAAGGGAAAGGAGAAGAACCGAATGATCCTCTCAATAGGTGCAGGAAAGCATTTGACAAGAAAAACATCCTTTCTTGATAAAAACCCTCAAGAAAGTAGGGATAGAAGGATCATACCTCAAGATCATAAAGGCCATGTATGAAACACCCACCGACAATATCATCTTCCATGGGGAAAGACCGAGAGCTTTCCCCCCAAGGTCAGGAACACAATAGGGATACCCACTCTCACCACAGTTGTTCAACATAGGGCTGGATGTCCTAGCCTCAGCAATCAAACTACAAAATTAATCAAATGCATTCAAATCAGCAAGGAAGAAGTGAAACTTTCATGCTTCACAGACCACATGATACACTATGTGGAAAGCCTAAAAGACCTAGGAATAAATTTCACCAAAAAGGCAAAAGATTTATATGCTGAAAACTATTGAAAGCTTATGACAGAAACTGAAGAAGAAAAAGAAATAGAAAAACATTCCAATCTCACGGACTGGAAAGAACAAATATTGTGAAAATGTCACTACTACCCAAATCAATCTACATATTCAATGCAATCCCTATCAAAATAACAGCAGCAGTCTTCACCGAGCATGAATAAATAATTCTGAAGTTGGCATGGAACCAGAACGACCCAGTAGAGCCAAAGTCATGAGGCGAAGGAAAACCAAAGCTGGAGGCATCACAATTCTGGACTTTTAGCTGTATTACAAAGCCATCATCATGAAGACAGTATGGTCCTGGCACAAATCCAGACACATAGATCAATGGAATAGAACAGAAAACCCAGAATGAGACCCACAAATGCATGGCCAACTAATCTTTGACAAAGCAGGATGACTATCCAGTGGGAATAAGTCTCTTCAGCAAATGTGTTGGGAAACCTGGACAGCCACATGCAGAAGAATGAACCTCGGCCGCGTTCTTCCATCGTACACAAAAATGAACACAAAATGGGTTAAAGACCTAAATGTAAGGCAGGAAACCATCAAAATCCTAGAGGAGTAAAGAGGCAACAACTCCTTTGACCTTGGCTGTAGGAACTTCTTACTTGACATGGGTCTAGAGGCATGGAAAACAAAACCAAAAATGATCTATTGGGATCTCATCAAGAGAAGCTCTGTTTCCTTCTTCGCAGAAAAGGAAACAATGACGAAAACTAAAAGCCAATGGATGGAATGGGAGAAGATATTGGCAAATGACATACTGATAAAAGGTTACTATACAAAATCTATGAAGAACTTATGAAACCTGACACCCAAAGAAACAAATAATCCAGTGAGAAATGACTGACAGACATGAAGAGACATTTTTCCAAAGAAACCATCCAGACGCCTAACAGACACATGAAAACATGCTCAACGACACTCATCATCAGGGACATAGAAATCAAAACCTCAATGAGATACCACCTCATGCCTATTGGAATGGCTAAAATGAACAACTCACGAAATGACAGATATTGGTGAGGATACAGAGAAAGGTGAACCTTTTGCACTGCTGCTGGGAGTGCAAACTGGTGCAGCCACTCTGGAAAACTGGAAAACAGTATGGAGCTTCCTGACAAAATTAATAAAAGAAACTACCCTATAACCCAGTAGTTGCACTACTAGGTATTTATCCAAAGGATATAAAAATGCTGATTCAAAGGGGCACATGGACTACAATGTTTATAGTAGCACTGTCAACAATAGCCAAATTATGGGAAGAGCTGAGACATCCATCAACTGATGAATGGATAAAGAAAACATGGTATGTATGTACAATGGAGTATTACTTAGTGATCAAAAAGAATGAAATCTTGCCATGTGCAGCCATGTGGATGGAACTAGAGTATATTATGCTAAGGAAAATAAGTTAGACAAGATAAATATCATGTGTATGACGCATATGTGGAATTTAAGAAACAAAACCAATGAACATAGGGGAAGGCAAGGAAAAACAAGGTAAAAACAGAGACAGAGGCAAACATAAGAGACTCTTAAATACAGAGAAGAAACTGAGGGTGCTGGAGGGGTGATGGGTGGGGGGATGGGCTAAATGGGTGGTGGGCATTAAGGAGGGCACTTGTTGGGACAAGCACTGGGTGGTACATGTAAATGAGGAATCACTAAATTCTACTCCTGAAACCATTGTTACACTAGATGTTAACTAACTGGGATTTAAAAAAAATTAAATGGGGGCACCTTGGGTGGCTCAATTGGTTAAGCATCCGACTTCGGCTCAGGTCATGATCTCACTGTCTGTGGGTTCGAGCCCCGCGTCGGGCTCTGTACTGACAACTCAGAGCCTGGAGCCTGCTTCAGATTCGGTATCTCGCTCTCTCTCTGACCTTCCCCTACTCACACTCTCTCTCTCTCTCAGAAATAAATAAAACATGAAAAAATAATTAAAAAATTAAAGAAAAGAAAGGAATGCATGATGTGAAGGGTGCCAACATGGTCAAGAAGCTCAGTGATGCAAGGGCCCTTTGGTGGATCAGTCAGTTACATGTCCAACTTTGGCTCAGATCATAATCTTGAGGTTTGTTGTGTGTTTGAGCCCTGCATCGGGCTTTGCACTGATGTTGCCGAGCCTACTTGGGATTCCCTCTCTCTCCCTTTTTCTCTCTCTCTGTCCCTCCCCCACTTGTAGGCTTGGGTGCGCTCTCTCTTTCAAAATGAATAAATTTAAGAAAAAGAAGCCTAGTGTCGGCCATCTTTGAATGCAGAGCTTGGCGGTACGCGACGGTGTTGCAGAATCAGGCTCCCAGGAGTATTGAGGGTGGGAAATCCTGATAGAATAGATTTGAGGTACAGGCGCTCAACTGTCAGAAGCAGGGAGGCGTCAACAGCCGAAATGATCCTAGACGCTGGAATGCAGCCAGGGGCCTGACCCACAGAAAGCTGTCCATCCCTGTGGCTCACAGAACACAGTGATTGTGGAGGCGCAATATTTGGAAGCCAACCCAGAGATTACAGGTGTTAAACAATCAAAACAAAGAAACACAAAACCCCAGGCTGAAAGCAGCCACCCCACAGAAAGGCTGGATCCTTTGCCCAGGTTCAAGAACTGAACCACTTCTCTGACCTGGGACCCAGGTCTCGAAGGAGAGGCCAGGGTCCAGTGAGGAGGGACTCTTGAGGCGGATAACAAGTAGAATGATTCCTCCTGGCCTTCCTTCTGGCTCTTGGGCCACATGGCTATTTACTGGGGTAAGTATACTGAGAAGTAGAAATCACGCAGACACACATAAAAGGACGTAGTGTGTGAGTTGACATCATCCTCAGGGACCTGAAGTGTCATCAGGGTCCCCTGTTATTGAAGTGGGGCAGGGCAGTGGGGGTGGGGGTTCAGGGCAGGTAATGCAAATACTGGTTTTCCAAGTATGTTCACTCGGGTGCCATTTCATCCAGGCACCCACATAGAGATCATGTCACATTCCCTGGATTTGTAACGGGAATGAAAAATCTTTGTAGTTGTTGGGCTTGGGGGCTCTGTGGTAGAGAAATTCAAGTGCAATATTCGTATACGGTCTGCTCTTTTCTCCAAATAGAATGTTAAGCCAGTGCCTTATCCTGGATGAAATGACAGATGTGACTATCAACCTTAAAGCCTCTTTAAGAAAGTAGGGGTGTGAGCCCTATTCTATTCTCATGTATATGCCCGCCTGGTGCAAAGATTCTGTGCACATATTAAATAACTTCATCGCCTCCGTGGTAACTACTCAACAGCGCCAGTGTGGCAGGGAAGTGCCATAGCAGGACCCGGATGAATGAGTGTGGCAGGACCGGCTTCTGGGTCACAGGACCGTGGAGAAGCGGGGACGCAGAGGTATTGTGTTAGGAAAAGGTGCTCCGTGCCCTCTGGGACGTCCCCATAGGAATATCGGGAAGAGACCCCACGGTGTTCCAGCGAGACGCTGCCGCTTGCAGCAGGGACAGTCCCACCAGGAAGAGGCTGCAGGTGTGGCCCAGGGGCCCGGGGGCCCGGAGGTCTCAGGTCATAGGATTCCCGAGCTGCCCGCCCCGAGCTGGGAGGTGCTGGGCCGGCGCTGGCGGAGAGGTCGGGGGCGCTGCATGTGCCTGGAACAGCGAGCGGCCCCTGGGCGCTGGGTGGCAACAGCAATGGGGATAGTAACCCAAGAGATAAGTTGTGTGAGCGGTGCAGAGTCCGGGGATTTTCTGGGGTCCGGGCCCTGCGGGATCGCCCTCTGTCCTGCCGGAGTCCTGGGCCGCAGGGGCTCGGGCTCAGGCTCCGCAAGCGGCAGGCGGCGGCCGGGGCGACCGCAGATTTCCTTCCGCGGGCTCTTCCACTCCCGGCCCTCCGCGCCCCTAGCGACTGGCCGCACACTGTCGCCCAAGTCGCCTCTTTCTCGGTCCCGGAGGACGACACCCGCCCCACGGACGCCGCTGGGCCGGAGAGGAGCCCGGGACGGGGAGGTGAGAGGGCGGCGGCGCTACCTGGCGACCAGTGTCCCAAAGCTCCGGGACTCACCTGTCTTCTCGTCCGCCGCACGTCGCACCCATGAACTTACTTTCGCCTCGCGCGGCCCAGGTGCAGCCGGACAGCACAAACAGGGCGAGGAAGCCGATCCCAAAGTTGGTGGCCGCAGTGAGCGCCATCGCGAGCCGAAGCCCTGGGAGGGGCCAAGAGCCAAAGTGCGGCGGAGCAGCGGGGGGAACTCGGCGGGAGCGCAGGGAGAGGAGTGTGCTCCCGGCCGCGGGCAACACCCGCTCGGCGCCGGGGAACCCCGGCCTTGCCCCGCCCCCGGCCTTGCCCCGCCCCCGGCCTTGCCCCGCCCCCGGCTTTGCCCCGCCCCCGGCTTTGCCCCGTCCCCCCGCCGTACCTCAGCCCTGCGGCGCCGCTCCCCGCCCCACCCTCACTCATTAAACTGGTGGCGCTGAACCTCTGCCCGCCCACGCATCCGGAAAACTTCTGCAATGATTCTTCCAAGTTACAGAAGATTCTTAGTGCTGTTCTTCTATTTAATGAGCAGAATCTTCCTGCTAATAAATCCACATTGGACCTACGGCCTGAGGTGGCAAGACAAATGGCATTAAATGGCATTAAAAAATCATTCAAAAAATGTTAAACGTGATCAAACCACATGAAGTTTACCGTCTTCATTATTTTTAGTGTATATTAAGTTTTAAGCCTTTCAACTTTTAATGTTGCTTCTGCAATGAGCCTAGCCTACAATAAAATCAGGTTTTTTATTTTGAATCTTTCTGTTTCTTTTCATTTTAAGGATGTCTTTTGAAAACAATGTAGGCACTGGATTCTTTTTTTGATCTAACCTGAGATTTTTCAGTTTTCCAATTGGAGAGTTTAATAGTTTACCTTTATTGTGATTGCTACTAATACAGTATGAGTTATCTCAGCCATCGTATTTTTCTTTATTATGCTTTAAAAAATTCCCTCTCCATATCTGCTATTCTTTTTACTGTACTGAGTTTTCTTCTGCTAGTTATACATTCTATTTTTCTTAGAATCATTATCTTCAAACTTTGATCCATACTAATGTTTATTTACATTCATTTATTTATTTATCATTGTTTTTGTTCATCCTTAAAAAATATTTAGCATGTTTTCACATCTCTTGTGTGTTCCTCTTCCATCCCATTTCCCTGATATTACCCAGAGTTTTATTTCTGAGTTGTTGCTATACTTTTTCTTTTCTGTGATATAAATTTCCTTCCCCCTTCACACCCTTTCCTTAAGGATTAACAGTAATCTTTAACGAATTAACAATTAAAAATTTGTTTTTTTAACAAAATTTTAACTATCTTTTACAAATTAAAATTTTAGCAAAATTGGTTACTCATTCTCCTTATTTCTCTTGTTACATCCCCTGGATGTGTTTCTCTTACTATTGGAATACTTTATCCAAAAGATATTTTCAGGTTGGAACTTTCTGGGAAAAAGATTCTTTAGGCTCTGTATGTTCAAAACTATTTTTTTTTGGGGGGGCGCCTGGGTGGCTTAGTCGGTTAAGCGTCCGACTTTCGCTTAGGTCATGATCTCGCGGTTCGTGGGTTCGAGCCCCGCGTCGGGCTCTGTGCTGACTGCCAGCTCAGAGCCTGGAGCCTGCTTCAGTCTGCGACTCCCTCTCTCTCTGACCCTCCCCTGCTCACGCTCTCTCTCTCTCTCCTAGAAATAATAAAAAAAACCAAAAACTATTTTTTTTAATTTTAAAAAATGTTTATTTACTTTTGAGGGAGAGAGAGAGAGCTAAAGCACAGGTGAGGGAGGGGCAGAGAGAGATGGAGACACAGAATCCAAAGCAGGCTTTAGGCTTTGAGGTATCAGCACAGAGCCCAATGCGGGACTCAAACTCACAAATTGCAAGATCATGACCTGATCCCAAATTGGCTGCTTAACCGACTGAGCTACCTAGGCACACCTGTTCAAAACTATTTTTAATACACCGTGGTATTCAGAATTCTGAAGATTTCTCTCGAGTTTTATGTTCCTTAGTTACTCAATTAAATGTTAATATAGGTACTCTTATGAAGGGGCTTTGCAGATGTAATTACAATGACTACTCAGGTGACCTTAAGACAGGGAGATGATCCCAGGTCATCTGAGTGGGCCCAGTTAATCACATGAGCCCTTTGAAAATGAAGGACTTTCTCAGACTGGATGCAAGGGAGATGTGGCAGAGGAGTGGTCGAGAGATTTGGTGCCCTATTGCTGGCTCTGAGATGAAAGGGACCATATGCAAGACAGAGGCCCTATAGGAGTTAAGGAGGGCCTCCATCTGGTAGCCAGCAAGGAAGAGGGGCTCTCGGTCCAGAGACTCCAGGAAACTGGATTTCATCACCAATCTGAATAAGCAGATTCCTCCTAGTGTCTCCGGCTAAGAGCCCAGCTGGCCGATGCCTTGATTGTGGCTTTGTGAAGCTCAGAGTGGAGAAACTAACTGAGCCACTTGAGATGTCTCACTTACTGAGCTGTATGATAAGAAATACGTGTTGATTTAAGCAGCTGGTTTGTGGTGATGTGTTATGGCTTCAGTAAAAACAAATACACAAACTCTCCTACCTGAATGAGAATTTGACAGGGTATAAAATCCTAGGCCCAAAGCACTTTTCCTCCAACACTTGAGAGAGAATACCCCTTGGTCCTCCGAGAGCCAGGATGGCTGTTGAGAAGATTGCTGTTCATCTCTTTCCTTCTTACCTTTATAGTTTCTGAGCGCTCACTTGGCAGGAGGGAGCCAAAGACTGCTCATTTGTTACCCCCATCTGGTCGATTTTATACTACGCCAGGTTGCCGTTGCAGCCTCGTGGAGTTGGAGAAAGATCTAAACACCTTTTCAACCAACGGATGTGCTGATGGGAATGACAAGTTCCTTGTTTTTACTTTTGTTCAGGTGCTGCTAGTCTTCCTCTCCTCCACCTCTTCTGAAAATCAAATTTGTTAAGATATAATTTATAGGCAATCCTCCCTTCCTTTTCGAACACACTTATCTTTGGAAGTGTAGGAGAACCATGTAGACATTTGGCCAGATTATAAGGCTCGTTCTCAGGCTATGGAAGTCAAAGCAGATGAATGATACATACTCCAGCTACGAGCCCTCTTAGCAACCTGTAAATTCTACAGAGAATCGTATTTCCAAGCAGTACTATCTTCGGGTTTGCAGAGGGGAAAAAAAGCGAATGATTTTTTTTAGTGAACACACTTTAGCTGATAGTCAAAGTGAGTGCTGGAGCTAGATTAAGTCACTTTCACTTAGGATCAATTTTATATTTTATAAATTTCATAAAATCAGCTCACATAATGCTAGATATATTATGATAGCTAATAAAGTATCCAATCCTCTCTAGTCATTGGAAGCACTTATATTAATTCTAGGCTTTGAAAGATAAATAGTCACATTGTAAAATGACAGCACTTTTAAAAATGGAACTCAGCTGAATTAATCAGATATTACTAGATATTTTTAGGACTCTTAACAAACTTAATGAATTATTTTATTTTATTTTAAAATTTTATTTATTTTCAAATTTACTGAGCATAGATTTGTCTACTTTTGGCTTCCTTTTACAGAGGGACTAAAGCTATTTGGGTCTGTTAGTAAGCATGTCCTTTGCCACCCTGAAAAATTTACTACAAGAAAGCATGCATTTCTAAAAGTTGTAAAAAGTATTCATAAATATGCTAATCCACTAGGAATGCTAGGATAAGAGACAGTCCACGACTGTTTACTTCTTTTGTAGTTTTTTACTTTTTTGAGAGAGAGAGAGGGAGAGAGGGAGACAGAGTGCAAGTGGGGGAGGGTCAGAGAGAGAGGGAGACACAGCATCTGAAGCAGCCTCCAGGCTCTGAGCTGTCAGCACAGAGCCCGACATGGGGCTCGAACTCAGACTGGGAGCTCACAACCTGAGCTGAAGTTGGATACTTAACCAACTGAGCCACCCAGTTGCCCCTACAACTGTTTACTTCTTAATTTTAACCAGAAATTAAGGTTTTTAAGGGTTATGAATTGTAATATAAAGCGTAATGAACAATTTTAAATAGTTTAAAATACATTTAAAAAATATACCTAAACTGTGTGAATTGTAGTAACACTTAGCCTTTGAGGAAGAAATCATTAATTTTGGATTTAACACGCAGCATGGCACCATAGGAAAATATGCAAGGTCAGAAGAATTATACCTTTAAGAGCACAAGGAATAAAGAAAATACATATTGCCAAAGTTACCATGGGATGCTTAGACATCTCCTTGCAGTGCAAGCATTTTTCTGCCTAGAAACCGCATAATTGACTGTTCAACTCCAGCCGGCAGACACCACATGGCATAGCAACAGCAGAGCAAGAAAACCGGGAAAATTTTCTGTTAGAAATCAAATGGTCTCAAATTTGTTTTTGCAAAGCATTCTGGGGAAGGTGCCTGTGCCTCCCAACACACTAATCAGCAAAGAACAGCAGCAATAATGACAAACAGAGATAATGGATAAGAATTATCAATAGAGGGAATTCATGTTTTTCTGTAATAAAAAGGTGTGTGGACATAAAAAGAAAAGCTAGTAGTATACATTTTTCATGAAAATGTCTTTGCTCTATCAGCAGGCATGTGCTAAATATTTAATTACACCTGTAACTAATCAGATAAGAATTTTATTTTCCAATTTTTCTGATTTTTTGTGTGTATTACATTTTCTTTTATTTTTTTCCTCCTACAATATTGAATACTTTAAAAAATTGCTCCTGCTGGAAAATGCCACCCATTTTAATTACTGTCAAAATATTTCTTATCTCTTGTTAACAGTACACCTAACTCTCAAAGGAGTGTGCTTGCTTTCTGTTTGGTTTCTGCTTGCAGAACACTCTTCATCTGATGTTATTTGAATTCTCCCTTACATCTCTCTCTCTCTTTTATAAAGACCCTTCTTGGTCTCCGCTATGAGCCAAAAAGATTCATCCTCGCAATTTTAATAATCTCTCTGCTCCCTCTCCTAGAAAACATTAAACCAGTCACCGGTACTCCATGACCAAGTCAAATTTTGCAGCAAGTGATGCTCATTTTCTAGCAAAGCCAGGGTTTACCATTGCTTTGGCAGCCATCGGTAGGAAAGAGAATGGATTGGGTCATAGCATGAGGAATCAGAGCGTGCCCTGACAAGAAGGAGGAGGGGAAGGGGAAAAAGAGAAGAAGTCTGAGACAGAATTACACGAATCATCAAGAGGACAGAGGTATCAGGTGATGTACTATTTTCATTCATACAATGAACCCTTGCCCAAGAGCTCTCCAACTTATTTATCACCATTTTCTTGCGCTCTCTCTAGGATGGTGGAAATCTCCTCTTGATGTGTCTTGAAGACACTGTCTAGGCTTTTCTCTCAGAGCTTAAAATTTTAGAAAAAAAGAAAGGAGTCTTTTCTATTTTCTATGTGCATGAATCTCCCTTGAGAAGATCGGGGAAAGGGAAGGGTGGAATATACAGAGAAAATCTAATGCTTACCTTTATGTTGCTATAATAATGTTCACGCAGCTCACATAGGTCAGATTAGAGTTTATTCTCTTCAAGCTTAATCTGGATAAGACCACACGAGAAGCATTCATTGCTGCTATTCATGTGTGTCTTAACAGGTTAAGATTCAGGATGAATTTATACATCTTTAACTGAGAGATATGACATTTTAGGTTTAGAGTTTCGGCTCTGATTCTGCAAAGTGAGAGGAGTATGTAACAGTTGAGTTTATATGAGAGGGAAATTCCCAAGGGCCAAACATGAAAAAGAACTGAAAAGCAGAGCGGTAAGCAAAGGGTGGACACCGTGGTTTTTCCAGACTTTGGTGGAAGGGGAGGAAAGAAAGGTGCAAGTTGTTGGCCTCAGTATGCTAGGGGTTTAGATTTCACTCCTTTCAGTGATGAGAGGTGAGGCTATGGGCTTTATTGAGGTGAGGAGTTGGTATTGAGAAAGCATGTAAAGCTGAGATATAGTGACAAGGTGGATTAGAAAAAGATCTGCTCAGGAGCACAAGAAGACCATATAAAAGGACACCGCAGACACACATCTCTGTTGTGGTCTGGGTTTCATGTGTCAAAATAAAACAAATAAAATACTCCCCCAAGAATGAATAATTATAGGCTGTCCTCATTTGGCTTTCAGTTTAGAATTTACTCTTTTTGACCATCCCAGGAATCTCCAAGCCACAAAACAACCTAAAAATGATTTCTGGTTAGTAGAGTGCCACGTGTGATTACCCATCCAGAAGGACACACCTCAAATAGACTGCAGGGATTACCTTCAGACAAGTCCTGCCAAAGAAAACTCATGACTTAACTGATACTAAATTATGTGAGGACATTAATTAATCTCATGACACGAGTCCTCAGTGTTTGGAAACACAACAAATTCTAAGTAGAATATAGAAAAATAAACTCACTCCTAGGCACATTGCAGTGAAATTGCAGGACATCTTCCAGATCTACAAAGAGCGAAAGAGAAACAATGTAAAAGCAACTATTGATGTGATTACCTTCAATGGGAAAATAATCAAATTGACAACAGACTTCTAATCTGTTTTGAAAAATTCGCAGCTGTTATTTCTTCACATGTGACTTCTTCGCTATTCTCTTTTATCTCTCCCTTTAGGATTCCAGTTAAATGTGGGGTAAACCATTTCACTGTGTCGTTTCTAGTTCCTACTCTTTTATATTTTTTCCACTGTTCAATCTTTCTGTGTCTTACTCTAGAAAATTTCTTCTGATCCACCTTCCAGTGGACCAATTCCCTCCTGAGGCATGTATAATCTGCTATTAACGGCATCTATTGAATTCTTAATTTCAGCTATTCAATTTTACAGTTAGAGATTTTTCCATATTTCAAATATCCTCTGTCACTGTTTATATAATTTTCAGTTCTGTATTGAAGTTTTTCAATCTCACTTTTTAAAATCTCTTTAAACTATAGTAAACATAGTTACTTTAACATCCCTACCTGATAATTCTAAAATCTAAAGCTGCAGGATTCAATACAGTGTTTACTAGCCACGTTTGGCTATTGAGCACTTGAACTATGGCTAGTCCGAATTGAGGTGTACTGTAAGGGTAAAAGTCACACTGGGTTTTTGGAGATTTAGTGTAAAAATGTCAAATATCTCATTATTAATTTTTACATTGATTGCATGTTGAGATAAAAATTTAGGTTAAATAAAAATCTGACTTAAAATATACTGACTTAAATCAAACTATTTTTAAGAATTGATTCTACTTGTTTCTTTTTATTTTTTCAATGTGGTTACTAGAAATTCAAAGTTCTGTATGTGGCCCACATTTGTGGCCTGCATCATAGTTCCACTAGAGCACCGATCTAGACTTCCTGTGTGTTTTCTGTGTCTGTTGTATGTTCTTGCTGGTTCTCATCCTCATTGTCTTATGTCTTCATGTGCTTGGTTATCTTCATCAGTGTGTTAGGCATTATATTTTGAAAACTGCTGCTGAAACAATGAGAAGTCTAGGATGGTATTTCCTTCCTCCAGAAATGACTTTCATTTGCTTATATCACACACTTTGTAGCCATGAATCCGGATTACTTTCATTATGTTTTAGGAATTGAGATGTTTTTGACAGTGTAGAAGCATTGAAGGTGAACTGTAGTCTGAGGTCTGGCTTACTGTAGTTCTCCTAACCCTTGGGTCACCCTACCCTCAGGACTCCCATCTAAACAGCACGGGATTTGTCAGTACCTCCCACCCTGGGCAACCTCTGGACTTCAGTATTTGTTTGCTTGGCCCCATGAGTCTGTCCAAAGCCTGCATAAGCCACCAAGAGAGCTACTCCTTCTACGATTAAAAAGCCCCCGGTTCCATTACCATAGCGCTACTGCCACAATTAGGAAGCCACCAAGATAAGGATAAGATACTGCTGTAATCGGGAAGTCACCACTATCAGAAGTCACAGCAGCTGCTGCCGGCTCCAGAAACCACACTGTGCTTGCGGTGAGCCGCACAAATGGATGCCCTCTGTCTTGTGCCCTGCTCTCAAAGCCAGTAGCTGGAGCCCAGGACCTCTGTCGATGCTGCTACAGAAAAACCACGTGCCTTCACAACCAGGCCTGCCGGCAAGAACAACAGAAGCCTGGCCTCTGCTCCAATTCTGTGATACTTGACTGACAAAAATCTAAATCACAACCACAACTCTGGTTGTCAAGGAGCTTGGGAAATACCGTTTTTAGTGTTTCTGTCTCTGTAGTGTGGGAAGGTGCACTAGAAAGAAGATGGAATGGATGTTAGGCACTTCTCCTCACCACCCCATCTACCCCAGGTGCATGCACTTATGCTCTTATTTAGTAATTTTTTGTTATTTCTTACTGAGTTCAGTGACTGGTTATAAGGCAAATACCCATGTATCCATCATCAAGGTTAAGAAACAGAACTTTGCCAGCGGTGCCAGCGGCTGCCCCAGCACCGCATCCCAACCCAACCCCCTCCTTTCCCCCAAAGTCCTTATGTTTGTGCACAAGTGCGAACATTCTTAGACATGGTTTAGAGTTCCCTATTCAATAAAAGAGAATTTTTGTGTACGCTAAATCCATCTCAATCCGTGAGTTTCCTTCATCTGTTTCTTTTTTTGTTCTAAAATACGATGCTACTTATTTAAATTTTAAAATATGTGAAATAAGATCCTGTCTTGCATTTTGGTCTACCCTACATACGTAAGTACATGCATATCCATGTATCTGTACCTATATAGCTTCATATCAACATCTGTGCATACAATTTCTATAAAGGCAGTGAGGTAAGCAGTGGCTTCAAACAATAGGTGCTGGAATCAGGCTGCTTAATTCCAAACCTGTATTTGTGTGACCCTGAGCACACGAGTTTCCTCAAGCCCTCTCCCAAATCTTATTTTTCTCTGTCTGTAAAATAGGTGTCATGGTAGTACCTACTTCAGAACATTGCTGCGGGGCTCAACTAAGAGAATGTGTGTAACAGACTTAGCAGAGTGCCTGGCTTATGAGAAGCACTTAGGGAATTTTAGCTCTTTTTATATAGGAGCAGAGGATCTAGATGATAAACCCAACTCATTATATCACCTTGGCAAACGTTCAATTTCTTTGTGTCCTGATTTCTTTTTCTCTCAGATGAGGAAGTATCTTATCTCCAAGTCCATTACTGGTGAGTGTGAGGCATTGGGAGAAGATATTTATCAGCATTTTATTAGGTAAGTCAGTTTGAGAGTCTGGTTTCCAGGCACTTATTTTATTTTATTTTATTTTATTTTATTTTATTTTATTTTATTTATTTTATTTCATTTCATTTTATCTTATGTCTTATAATTCTAATTTATCTCTGGGTGCTACTTAAGAAAAACAGGATAAAACTATCACCATTAAGCACTTTGAAACAGGAACCGAAAGCCAATGATTCTGGTTGCTAAAATCAAGAGTAACACCAGAGGGCATTTCTGTTAAAGAGTGAGATGGAAGAAAATAAGGTTGAATGCAGCCAGTCTTTTTAGAGGGTTAAAAATAAAAAGTATGAGCAGAGGCCGGCAGGTGAAAGTAGTTAGGACATTAGTCTTCCATGACTAACATGAAAAATGCTATTTAATTTAGTCTGCAGCTACCTGGATGTGCGTGCCCTGGGAAAATGGTTGTGGATGGTTTTGTTATCCTCAGCTGGAGTGATCTTATAAAGCTTAACAAGCCACATTAGTAACGCAAAAACGAATAACAAAACCAAAAAGCTTTATTTTCTGCTGTGGATTCGCATGCTGTGAGAAGTGCTTACAGGATTCTCACAGAGACAGAATGAGAAATGAATGAGAAATGCTCTTATTTAGAATCTGCCAACACTATAGGCTTTTACAATACTTAGGGGAGGTGACCCCTGGAAATGAATTAACCTTGTGGCTCTAGAGACACAGTAACTTTGGTCCCAAAGGAAAATTTAGTTTCAAAGAAATGTACATTAGACCATAATAAATATCAGAGATGGGTAAAGATGGATGGGTAATAACAGAAACATAATTAATTAAAATTATGTTATTCAATTGAAGCATTTTTAACTCTTACAGAGATGATTCCTTTTTTTTTTAAACTTTTTTTTTTTAATGTTTTATTTATTTCTAGGAGAGAGAGACAGCGTGAGCAGGGGAGGGTCAGAGAGAGAAGGAGTCACAGACTGAAACAGGCTCAGGCTCTGAGCTGGCAGTCAGCACAGAGCCCGACGCGGGGCTCGAACCCACGAACCGCGAGATCATGACCCAAGCGAAAGTCGGACGCTTAACCGACTAAGCCACCCAGGCGCCCCCAGAGATGATTCCTTTTAAAAATTGGAAATATAAGCAACTTCATAGGGATCAGGACCTCATGAATATTAAATGCTACACAAGGCTCTTAGATTACCTTTCAATATCTGTTTATGTGAAAAGGGTTTGTATCCTGCCCTATATTCTTTTTTTCCCTGTTAACATAATTTCAAGGGAACAATTAAATGTCTTTATGCAAATGACCTTTTATAATACACTAAACTGCCCTACAGTTAAGACATAATGAAAATCTAGGCAAACGACGCATCTCAGAGATTTAAAAAAAGATTTCTATTAACTATCGCCTTCCATCCGAATCTCAGCACTGCACGCTTAGAAAATTGGGAGCCTAGAAAGCCTCAGCACTATAACTGGAGCTCTGACATGTGAAGATTCCCCAAACTGAATAGATGCCTATAGATGCACTAGGGACTTCCATGAAAGCAAGAGCTTACCTACAATTTTAGGGAAACTTTTGGTTACACAGAGGTATGAAAAGAAGCATGGATGCTTTTCAGAAGAAGCCGACGAGAGACTTGCATAGTGCTTGGGAAGTGATGGTGTAGTAGTTCACATTTAATCTGAAGTCCTTGATGTTGCTGCTCCAAAGATCGATGGGGTACTCATTCATTCAGCATGGAGCAGATGTTCTTTCAGGTTAGGCAACTCTTTACCTGACAGCTGGCTGATCCTCTTTCAGGAGACACTTGGGTCCTGGGCCACGCTGATATGGGTACATGTGGGGGGTCTGCTCATTTTGGAGCTCATATAAATGTAAAAATCATTACTTTTAATTGTTCACTCAGTACTCATTTTCAAAGATGAGTGTGACTTCACACCTTTAGGAACATTTTATTTGTGTTTATTTTTGAGAGAGAGGGAGAGGGAGAGGGAGAGAGCATGTGGGTGCAAGCGGAGGAGGGGCTGAGAGAAAGAGAGAGAGACCAAGGAACCGAAGAAGGCTCTGCAGTATTAGTGCAGTGCCTGACTTGGGGCCAGGCTCCAACTCCAGAACTGTGAGTTCATGACTTGAGATCATGACCGTGATCATGACCTGAGATCATGACCAGAGCTGAAATCAAGAGTCCGAGGTTTAACTGACTGAGCCACCCAGCTGCCCCTGACTTCATACTTTTTTATTTGAAGCCCAAGTGGAGGATGATAGGATATGGAGATGGAGAGTTAAGAGATTTATAATTGTCTGCATCTCACACTGGGGTGCGTGCACCTGTTAGTACAGTGCTGAGTGACAGGGAGTACAAAAACCCCGACAGGATGTAGGTCATGTATCGCTCTAGAGAATCTATTTTAGCCAGAGATTTGTATGGGATAAGCTTACTAATTTATGTTTATATTAAAACTAATCCAATTATATTATGGAGCCAAGCGCAGACCTGCACATGACTTCTTATCAGTGGAAACAGAATTTCAAAGAAACTTCTGTCTTGCAGAGGGCTGCTTTGGGCTGGGTTTCTTGGTTCTTAGATGTAAAGCCAAGGGCTCATTCATGTTCTTCTGGCATTAGGAGTACTTTAGGGGAAACACTGGGAATTCTTGTTTAACAATCTCATTTGACATCCAAGGAAACTAAAGCACAAAGAAAAATCTTCTGATTTATGAATGTGATTTGGGCTTTATAGACCTTCCTTCTTGATTTAACCTTGGCTATCTCCTCCCTCTCCTAACCCCGGCTGTACCCAATTAAGTAGTTCAGAAAAGTATGATCTAGAGGCGATGAAGGACATTGTGCTGTCTATAACTTTAGTCCCTGCTCTGCCACTAACCAACTGTGTCACTTGAGCAAGGGATGTGATTTCTCAGTCCCTCGGCAATAAAGACACACACTTAACAATAAGGAAACCAAAATACTCATTGTATTTGCCTGATGTGATTGTTAGAAAGATCAAACCAGGTAGCAAATGTGAAGTTCAAAGTGCTGTAAAAGCAGACAGAATCTGCTTTTTCAGCAAATGGTGCTGAGAAAACTGGGTATCCACGTGCAGAAGAATGAAGCTGGACCTTTACCTTACACCGTACACAAAAATTAACTCAGAGTGAATCAAGGACTTAAATGTAAGACCTAAAACAATACAACTATGAGAAAAATACATAGGACAAATACTCCTTGACATTGGATTTGCAATGATTTTTTGGATATGACACTAAAGGCATAGGTAACAAAAGAAAAAACAGACAGATTAGCCTTCATGAAAATTTTTTAAAATTTATGCATCAGAAGAGTAAAAAGCCAACCCACAGAATGGGGGGGGGGATATTTGCAACTTATATAGAAAAGTCCTAAAACTCAACAACAAAGAGACAAAGAACCCAATTTAAAAATAGGCAAAGGAGTTGAACAGACTTTTCTCCAGAAAATATACACAAATGTTCAGTGAGCACATGAAAAGATGTTCAGCTAATCATTGCATATCAAAACTTTGATGAGATATCACTTGACACTCATTAGAATGGCCACTATCAAAAGAACAGAAAAGGGACTCCTCGCTGGCTCAGTTGGAAGACTGTGTAACTCTTGACCATGGGGTTGTGAGTTTAAGCCCCATGTTGGGTGCAGAGATTATTTTAAAATAAAATATTAAGAAAACCCCCAACTCCCCCACAAATGAACAGAAAATAAGTGTTAGTGAGAATGTGGAGGCATTGGAGCCCTTGTGCACTGTTGGTAGGGATGTAAAATGGTGTATCTGTTATGGAAACCAGTATGCAATTCCTCAAGAACTTAAAATAGAGTTATCATGTGGTCTGGCAACTCCACTTCTTAATATAGACCCACAGGAACTGAAATCAGAGTCTCAAAGAGTTATTCGTACACCATGTTCATAGCAGCATTATTCACAATAACTGAAACGTAGAAACAATCTGTGTCCATCGATGAATGAAAGGATAAACACAATATGTACACACACAATGGAATATTATTCAGCCTAAAAAAAGAAGAGAATGAATGAATTTTGAGGACATTATGTCAAGTAAGCCAGTCACATGTACACATACAGAATAATGTATAATTTCACTTATATGAGAGAGTTCAGAGTAGTCAAAATCATAAAGACAGAAAGTACAATGGGGGTTGCCAGGACCTGGCGAAGGGTACGATAGAGTGTTATTATTTAATGGGTATGGAATTTCAGTTTGAGAAATGAAGAGTTGTGGGGATGGCTGGTGGTGGTGGCTGTGCGACATGAAGCTATTCAATACCACTGAGCTGTATACTTAAAAATTAAGATGGCAGGGGTGCCTGGGCGGCTCAGTCAGTTGTGTCCGACTCTTGATTTTAGCTCGAGTCATGACCCAGGGTTGTGAGATCAAGCCCCACATCAAGCTCTGCACTGACAGTGCAGAGTCTTCTTGGGATTCTCTCTCCCCTTCTCTCTGCCCCTCCCCTGCTCTCTCTCTCTAACTAAATAAATACACATAAAAAAATGAACATGGCAAATTTTATGTGTATTTTACCACAATTAAAAATAAGAGAGAGAGAGATGGAATCCCAACACCAGAGTCCAGTGCTTGAAGGCACTCTGTTAAGGGACAGATGTGTGTTTACCATGAACAATTCTAATGTTAAGCCGTTGAGCTTAATTGCTGCTTGTCGGCATGGTCTGTGGCTTGTGATTCATCCGTTTGCTTCCACCGCTAAGCTTTGTTTTATTGCTTGGCTACAGGCTAATTCTGCGCCATGAATGCTAGAAGCACACACCCAAGCCAGCAGTAAGAATGGGTAAGAGCAAGAAAGAATGGCCATCAATCCACCCCCGACCGTTGGGAACTGGGATCCTCTGGAGGATCTGTGATTGTGAGACATTGTGCTCACCAAAGCACCCTAATTCCCTCCGTAGGTTTGGGGTACGCCTCTCACTTTATACCTAAAGAAACTGGAGATTCCAGAAGTTAAGTGCTTTACTCATGCATTCTTATATCTGCAATGCCTGCCCCCATCCTTGGCTGGTAAACTCTTGTCCCCTATTTACCACGTGGCTCCGTGTCACCTACCCAGTAACTCTCCAGTTTGGGAACTCCTCCTTGGTGCTCCTGCGAGGTGGCACACATGGTTCCCCCTTTTTTCCTCCCCAGTGTTTGTGCCTCTGTTTCCCGAGATGGACGGAGAGCTGTGCATATATGACTCTGTGTCCCTGTCACGTAGTGCAGCCTGTCATAGGGAATGCTGTAAAATCCATGAACAAACGAGTAAATGGATGCATGAGCAAATAAATAAATATTTTAAATATTTAAATAAATATTTTAAAATGAGAAATTCATTCGGGTTTATGATTCCGTAGATCTTCTCATCAAGTCTCTCTCTTTCCAGGTATTAACAGTCTTGGCCAGGTCCCAGCTGGTAGGAGTTCAAATACCTCTGAGACAAGATTACATTAAAAATTTAAAAAAAAAAGGGGGGGGGGAATTTGTTTACTTCCTGCTGGCTCCAGGCCAGTCAACCTTTTCAAGGTCTTTGCTAGGCCTGATGCTGGAAAGTTTCTTGATGGAGCAGTGGCTCTTGAAGAACCCACAATGTGAGTACAAACAAGCCGGTTTAAAGCAATTCACCTGTTGGCAATTGTTTTCAGTCCTCCATAATTAATTTAGTACTAATTACTTCTGTGTGCCCTTTAGAAAGACAAAATTCTCTGGAGGTTGTACTGGTATCAGAGAGGATTTTGATGGCCCCCCAAGAGTTCTTTCCTTGTATGGGACAAAATACCTGGGGCAGGAAGGCGATTTTTTCCAGAAAGGCCAAGAAACAGCTTTGTGCATGGGGGCTTAGTTTGCAAGGTCAGTTAGGGCAGTAACTTGACTTATCACCCACTGCAGTCTTGCCAAAGAGAGAACAACACAGTTCTGCATCCAAAAACCTTAGCTGGTGGCAATGACTGGACATGCTGGGGGCAGAGAGGTCTTTAATGTTTTTGAGGTGTAATAGGTTCCTTCTAATCTCAAAATCAGACCATTCAAATTGTAGGCATTGTTTTATGGCTACACCTATGTCAGGACAAGGGGCTGATGACCTAATGGCTAAGTGACTGGGATGCGAGTTCACCTTGACCTGTTGGAAAGGTCACACAGAGCCATGTCTAAGTATCCACCCCCACCCCAAACTCACCCATGACATCTCTTTGATTTGTTAGGGATATGACATGCTGATATTTGTCCTTCCCAGGTGACCGTCATCTACTTGAGAACCGGGGCTGGGCCCGGGGCTGGGTCACTCACTTCAGTTTTTGGACACTGCCATGTGCCAGGCTCTGAGGCTATTATGTCATTGACATGTGATCCTTTTTTGATGCACAGGTAGACTGTGTCCCTAGCCCCCAAACTCTGCAATTACTGCTGTAATGGGCAAGGGCAATACAGAGACAGGCAAAGTGGAAAACACTGCTTCCTCAAAGAAACCTGTTTGGATTTCCCACAAGGTTGAATCTCACTGTTATCAGCTTCTACGTCACCTTGTACTAGACATGAAATCCACAGAGTATGAACCATGTTCGTCCTGCTCAGCACGGCACATCCAGCACGAAGCACAGTGATCAGCATATCACAGGTGCTTAATGAACAGTTGTCCGGTGAATGAGGAGTCATGGAAAGTCTTACAGGAGTGATGGCATCTGAAATGGGTTTTGACAAATCAGAGGGGTTTGCCAGGAGAAGTAAATGGATGATTTTGTAAAACAAGCGCGCATGATTAGATTTACGTCCTTTCTAGTTAGCACAGGGAAAATCCCTGGTGGTTACAAGTGCTTGTAACAGCAGGATGAAGAATGGGCAGATGAAGTGTTTTCAAGGTACTCCTAGGTGTAGAAAGTATCTGTGACTGTTTCTTTCAACATACTCAGGAAACCAATCTGTAATGAGAATAGGGCTTGGTGAGCAGGGGGCCCCAGTCGGGGATGGAGGATAGCAGAATTTGCCTTTTCTTCATTCTTGCTCCATTCTCCTATGAAAGAGAGCTGACATCCCCTCTTCTTCATCCCATGAGACCATGAAGAATTAAGACTTGAAAGAAATCCTCAAAAGATTGCTATTCCTTTGGTTACTACTTAAAACCTTCTTCTACTTTCTAATTGGGTTGAGCATATTGGTGACAGGGCATTTACCAGTTGCAGTATAAATTAGGAGTCTTTAATTCATGATTCAATTCAATTCAACAACTATTTAGTGGATACCCATGGCATTAAAGACTGTGTGTGAGCCATTGCAGAAAGGACAAGATGTGCGAGCCGTAGGCTCTGTCTTCAGGGATCTGATATTTAATAAATAATAATAATAATAACACAAGTAAAATACACGACTAGAATGAAATTGGAACACGATACCCTGGAGACATCACACAAGAATCAGAAATGTTGCACAGGGGACATAGACTTGGAACACAAGTAAACATGATGTGTCAGGGATTCCTGCCAAAGAAAAGAAATGATACCGGAAGCTAGCATGTTTGGGCAAGAGCTTGTAATAGCTCATTGCAGCAAAGTGATGGAAGGTGAATTTCAAAAGGGAAACTGGAGCCAAATCATAGGAAACACCAAATGCCAGATCTAAGTGTTTCCAAATATTCAATATCCTCAATACATGGCACATTAGACGGCGGTAGGACAGGGATTTAAGCTCACATTTGGTCTGACTCCGAGGCCTATATGGTCTGTATATACCTGTATACACTGTGGCATGTATAAGCTATTTAACTAAATATCTTGGAATGAGGAGAAAAGTGGTGGAATTTTCAGGAACCTTCTTTATAATACAAAATATTCCTTAATTGCTAATGCACAAGGTCCACAGCCCATTCGTCTGAGCAGAGGGGAGTTTGAAAAATTGGTGCATGACCACTGTAGAATTTGCTTGTGCTTTGATCCAACAGTTGGATTTTCATATCTGGTTTCTGTTTTTTTCTTTTTTCAATTACAATTTTTCTTTTCTTTTTCTTTTTTTTCTTTTTCTTTTTATTTATTTCTAGGAGAGAGAGAGAGAGCGTGAACAGGGGAGGGTCAGAGAGAGAGGGAGATACAGACTCTGAAACAGGCTCCAGGCTCTGAGCTGGCAGTCAGCACAGAGCCCAACGCGGGGCTCAAACCCGTGAAACACGAGATCATGACCTAAGCGAAAGTTGGACGCTTAACCGACTAAGCCACCCAGGCGTCCCACAATTTTTCTTTTCTTAAACTGAGGGCTGGGATAGAGGAAGGAAGGGAATAGTATTGCTCTTTATAGGAATGAAAGAGGAGGGAGGAAGGGAAAGCCTCCTATTCCTGGGCCCTATGTAGTCACTGAGCTATTGCACTTTAGTGCAATGTGGATTTAGATCATTGAGAAGAACAGCTGGGAATCCAGCTGTAGAATGGTTTCTGAGAGAAGGCAAGTTCTGGGTTCTAAAAACAGCCAGCAGAGGCTCCTGGTCTGCTCAGTTGGTAGACCATGTGACTCTTGATGTCAAGGCTGTGAGTTTTAGCCCCACATTCAGTGTAGAGATTATTTAAGAATAAAAATCTTTAAAAAAAATGGCAGACAGGGGCACCTGGGTGGCTCAGTTGGTCAAACATCCGATTTTGGCTCAGGTCATGATTTCATAGCTTGTGGGTTTGAGCCCTGTGTTAGGCTTTGTGCTGACAGCTTGGAGCTTGGAGCATGCTTTGGATTCTGTGTCTCCCTCTCTGCCCCTCCCTCGCTTGCACTGTGTGTGTGTGTGTCTCTTTCTCAAAAATAAATACATTAAAAAAATAAAATAAATGGCGGGCAAATGAGCTTTTGAATGCAACTTGTTTGTAAGTTGAAGTTATAATAATATTAATGACTTGAGGTTCAAAACAAACTTTAAAGTCTTTATTGTTGAAATACTTATAAACACAAAGTAGGGTTGACCAGAACATTAAACAAGTGGTATGTCTGACCGTGAAAAGACAGTGGTCAGACAGAGTTGAGAGAAAAGATAAGTCTATACATTCTTCCTTCTCTAGTACAAATTAGACTAAAAGCTGTCACCCATGGAGGAGGGTGCTTGTTGGGATGAGCACTGGGTGTTATAAGGAAACCAACTTGACAATAAACTATTTAAGAAAAATAAAAAATAAAATAAAATAAAATCTGTCACCACCAGAAATGACTCTCTTCCAGCCAAATGTTTTATGACCTTTCTCTCTTTATTAGGTAAGCTTCATTTGTCCTGGTATAGTGCATTTGAGGTATTTGGGTGATTATAAATCACTTCTTGCTGCGACAGTGGAAGGATCCCAGTGTCAGAAGATGTGGGTGCATTCCCTTTCTCCCTTGGTCACTATTGCTGGTGGACCTGGTGTAACAGCATTTTGATTGGTCTTAAGGGTTAACTTGCTTCAAGGTAACACACTCCTTGCTTGCCGACTTATGGCCTGTGATGTGTAACAGAACTAATTCATTTCTTCCTTCCTTCCTTCCTTCCTTCCTTCCTTCCTTCCTTCCTTCCTTCCTTCCTTCCTTCCTTCCTTCCTTCCTTCCTCTCTCTCCTTCCCTCCCTCCCTCCTCCCTCCTCCTTCCTCCTCCCTCCCTTCCTCCCTCCTTCCTTTCCTCCCTCCCTCCTCCCTCTTCTTCTTCCTCTCCTTCCTTCCTTCCTTCCTTCCTTCCTTCCTTCCTTCCTTCCTTCTTCCTTTCTTCCTTCCTTCCTTCCTTCCTTCGTTCCTTCCTTCCCTTCTTCCTTTTCTTTCTTTCTTTTTCTTTCTTTCTTTTTTCTTTCTTTCTCTCTCTTCTTTTCTTTCTTTCTCTTTAGCTTTCTTTCTTTCTTTCTTTCTTTCTTTCTTTCTTTCTTTCCCTTCCTTCTTCTTCCTTCCTTCCTTCCTTCCTTCTTTCCTTCCTTCCTTCTTTCTTTATTCTTTCTTTCTATTCCTTCCTTCCTTCCTTCTTTCTTTCTTTCTTTCTTTCTTTCTTTCTTTCTTTCTTTCTCTCTCTCTCTCTCTCTCTCGCTTTCTTTTCTTTCTTTCTCTTTCGCTTTCTTTCTTTCTTTCTTTCTTTCTTTCTTTCTTTCTTTCTTTCCTTCTTTCGTTCCTTCTTTCTTTCTTTCTTTCTTTCTTTCTTTCTTTCTTTCTTTCTTTCTTTCTTTCTTTCTTTCTTTCTTTCTTTCTTTCCTTCCTTCCTTCCTTCCTTCCTTCCTTCCTTCCTTCCTTCCTTCCTTTCCTTCCTTTCCTTCCTTCCTTCCTTCCTTCCTTCCTTCCTTCCTTCCTTCCTTCCTTCCTTCCTTTCCTTTCCCTTTCTTTCTTTCTTTCTTTCTTTCTTTCTTTCTTTCTTTCTTTCTTTCTTTCTTTCTTTCTTTCCAGACCACTGGCCTTAGGGAATGAAGGGCCAGAACATCCCCAGGCCACAGAGGCCAGCAAATCTGTTTGAAGCCCTCTTTGCTTTTTGATTAGCCCAACAATCTTCTTCTTTTTCAAGGTCACACAAATGACTTTACTGACCTCCCTTTGTGCATCTGTAGACCCGGCCTTGCTTTGCAGAAAGAACAGTGCTCTTGTGCAACTCCTGCGGACCAAGGAACCAGACCTTCTTACACAATCTGACCCCCTTCTTCTCAGGGCACCAAGGAAGTAGAAGTTCTTGCATCCCCTCTGAGCACAGAAATAACTCTGTAGCTGACATCAGCCAGTCTGCATGTAATCAAGGAACATCACAGACCACTGCACTCCCTTAACTGGTTAAAGACCTTTAAGAAACTGGGCCAGGCAGAGACCTTGGAGCTGGCCTTTGGATAGGAGTCTGCCTTCTCCTCAGGTGGCTGGCCTTCTGAATAAAGCTCATATTCCTTCCCAATCAAAACTAATCTCTTGAGAGTTGGCCTTTCAAGTGCTGAGCAGCTGAAGTTGGGCTTCAGTAACACTTGGACACGTCATTTGACTATTACAAGTCAATTTGCTCATCTGAACATGAAGAGAGGCTTCATTAGGTTCTGAAAGTCTCTGATCCTCTGTATAAAGCAACATTTTATAGTAGAGCTTCTCTGAAGGTGATTTATAAAATTATTGTTCAGCGAGTGATTTTATTTCCCATCTCTCTATATGTTGTCTTGTCAAAGATGGACCATTCTTTACTCTTAAAGTCTGGGTTTTGAAAAGATTCCTGTTGTTTAAAATTGTGTTTTTAAAATGTCGCTTGAGGGGCGCCTGGGTGGCTTAGTCGGTTAAGCTTCCGACTTTCGCTTAGGTCATGATCTCGCGGTTTGTGGGTTCGAGCCCCGCGTCGGGCTCTGTGCTGACTGCCAGCTCAGAGCCTGGAGCCTGTTTCAGAGTCTGTCACTCCCTCTCTCTCTGACCCTCCCCTGGTCACGCTGTCTCTCTCTCTCTCCTAGAAATAATAATAATAAAAAACAACAACATTAAAATGTCGCCTGAGTGGCAATGGATGTTTGGTAAACAATTGTGGATTTTTTGTTTTCTATTTCCTTTCTAGTATGAAGCTGGCAAGTTATTTGGTTCCAGTAGACAATATAGGAGAAAATGAAAATATGAACATGGCACCTTGGAATTAAGAATATTGATGGGTAGGGGCACCTGGGTGGCTCAGTTGGTTGGGCTTCCGACTTGGGCTTGGGTCATGATCTCACAGTTTGTGGGTTCAAGCCCTGCATCAGGCTCTGTGCTGACAGCTCAGAGCCTGGATCCTGCTTCCGATTCTGGGTCTCCTTCTCTCTCTGCCCCTCCCCTGCTTGCGCTCTGTCTCTCAAAAATCAGTAAACATCTGATCAAGCAAATATCAATAAAAAAGAATTAAGAAAAATGAAAGAATGTTGATGGGTATACAAATTGTTATTTTTTTTAACTTAAAAGTTGGACCTCTGAGAAAAAAAGGTAGCCCGAGGTATTTTTAAAAGGTAAGAAATATTCTTTTTTTCCACTGCAGTTCATCCTTAGGAATAACTAAGCCGTTTTTTTTTTTCCTTTCAAATTTGAGATGCCATTCATTTTTATCAAACTACTTTTCAGCTTCAGGAAGAAGCAAACCTTGGCGCTGTGCAATTTTCTTCTGGAAATGGTTACTTCATTCCAGTGTGGAGTGGGAGGTGGGTGGGGTGAGCATAAAGTCATTCTTCTTAAAAGGGGATCCCTCTATTTATGTGCGAATGAATGAGAGCAGTCATCTGGATTACGTGCAATTTCTCTTATTCCGTGTTAGCCACATTAACTATTCCACAGTGAGATCCAGGATGATATATCCAGAGCAAGAGGAAAAGAAATACCCAAATGATACTTTTAAAAAAATGTTTTATTTATTTTTAGGAGAGAGAGAGAGACGACAGCGTGAGCAGGGGAGGGTCAGAGAGAGAGGGAGTCACAGACTGAAACAGGTTCCAGGCTCTGAGCTGGCAGTCAGCACAGAGCCCGACGCGGGGCTCGAACCCATGAACCGTGAGACCATGACCCAAGCGAAAGTTGGATGCTTAACCGACTAAGCCACCCAGGCGCCCCCCAAAATGATACATTTTAAAAAAGTTTATGCCTCAGGACGAGCTACTGAAAGCTCAGTGGAGAGAATGAATCCAGTTTTAAGGAGGCAGGATTCTGCACAGGCAATCTGTTCATGGGGACGGAGAAACCTGTAAACGGAGTCATGCTGGGCCATGTGGCCAGGGAAACCTATATCAGATCTGCGTCTGGCCTGAGCAGGGAAGGGTGAGGTACAAGCTCTAATGCCTTCCAACTCTCTGCCTGTCCCTTACACAACCCCATTTCTCCCCTTGCAAAGCCAAACTCATGTCTGGGCACCTCCTTCCATGCTACCGACTTGGCTCTTGTACTGCAGGTTGGTTGGGAAATATTATTTCTTCCATTTCTCAGGTGAGGAAACAGACACAGACCGGCGAACTGACAAGCCCAAGGACACCCTAGTTGGCAGGAGATGTCAGACTTGAACCTATGTCACTTGATGTCAAATGTAATGCTTTCTCTGCATTCCTTATTCCTTCGGAAAGAAATTCTCAGAGCAGTTCCTGTACTGATTTGCTGCCTTTCTGTAATTACACTTCTGGCAGGATGTTAATAACATCTTTTGTGACCAGGGGTTTAAAACTGTTCAGAGACTATACACTTCCCACATCTTGCAGCCACGGGAAAGCACACAGCCGCTCTAACAAAGAGAGGGGATGGTGTCAAGGTGGGATGGCTCTCTGTCAACCAACCTGTTTTCAGACGCTGGCCAGTGGCTGAGCTGTTTGCAGAAGACTGGGCCACAGAAGTGGTGGAATGGTTGAGGACAGATTTGAGAGTCAGATTTGATTTCAGGTCTAGGTCTGTTACTTAATATATACCTTTGCGACCTTGGACAAATTATTTATCTGCTTTGGACCTCAGTTTGCTTACTTGTGGAATGGGGATAATAATTCTTAGTTCCCAGAGATGTCACCGGCACACAAAGCACCTGACACAGTGCTTGGCACTTGGCAAGTATTTAGTAAATGGGAGTTATTATTTCTATTTGAATATATTGCCTAGTTTAGTTCTTACAGCATTGCTGGTAGGTGGGTGTCTGTCCTTTCTTTAACAAGTGTAGGAGTCTTACTTGCTGGTAATCCTTTCACCACCTTCTAGAGAGAGAATATGGGAGTGGGTGAAAAGCAGGTGATATGAGGAAGCCAAACAGAGCTTTCTAAAAGTTTTGTTTGAGCCTAAAAGATAAGTTGGGTTGTCTTTTTCAGGTTCATTATTGAACCGTTTGTTCACAGCTAATTTGAACTGTGTTTGTTTTTACCTCCCAAAACGAATTTAGATTTAAAAGAGGCTGTCAGAAATCAAGGGCCCTCGGCATTTTATGAGAAACCATGATACAGTTCTCCTGAATTGAGTTACCCATGTTATCCCTGGCCTCCCCACATTCGGGTGCCTGATGCACTTGGTGGGGGGGGAGGGGACACAGCTCTTAGAAACCCCACTGTAGGATGCTGCTTACTCATGTAGTGGGAGCCACAGGCAGGTTTTGAGCCTCGGTCTAGAAGCAACCCACTTCATCAGCAAAGGGATGATAGATTTGGGGGAAAGAAGTGAATCCACCTAGAAAACAAGTCCATCAACACAGACTCACTAATGAATACATAATAGTAATTCACATTGTATTCTATCATACAAAGTAACCTATATGAAAAATCTTTGTCAGTGTGCTTAGCAAGTAACAGGCATCAAGGGAATGTTAATTTCCCTTCTCCCTTTCTTCTGCAAACTGTTTTTGTGGCTTGTGGAAAGTTTTCATTTGAATTAGCTTATAAAATTCTCAAAGTGATTTTAAGAGAAGTGTGTTGTTTTTAATTTCTGCTTTATGGAGGTGGAAATCTGGAATTTGGAAGGATTTTTTCTATGATTGTGCTGTCTAGAAATGGTACAGCAGGGGCTCAAACCCAAATCTTTTGATACCAATCTGGTTTTCATTCATTCCCCATTTGTGGATCATCCGTGATGTGTCTCAATCTGGGCCACGGTCCTTGCCTGCAAGGAACTCCCACTGGTTAGGGAAAGTCTTTCCTTTCTGCCATCCTGTCTGAGAGAGCACCATTTTCCCTCCCTGGCCCTAATTAATGATTCATTCACATCCCAAGGCCCAAGGATGAATAACTATATTCAGGTTTTCAATATGTGGTATTTTTCTTTGGAAACCAACCAGTTTTGGGTCTCCATTTCAATCTGCCCACACACTTCATAGTTAAACTGTCAAAAACGATGTGTAATGTGGAAATATTTTTTTCAAGGCTCCCAAGAGGGGCATTTCAGGAGTCCGTGTCACCCTGACTCTCTTCAGTCTGGGAAACTGGGAGGGATATGCCCTAGAGTCAATGCACACCCAACTATTGTGGGTTTGTGTGTGTGTGTGTGTGTGTGTGTGTTTTAAGTTTATTTTTCTTACAAGACAAAGCTGGGTTTATTGCTTACCCTGGAAAGAAGACAGCTGCTCCAGCCGAGACTTGCATGCATCTCAGAGGGGTACATGTAAAGTTAGGTTATTTATTGAGACTCTGAGGTCTAGTTTAATTCAAGTCTTTTAATGTGGTGCTCCATTACAGTTATGTTATTGTTTTAAAACTTGAGAATTAAAGAGAAGAAAAGGCTTAGAAAACTCTTTAAAGGTTTGGGGCCATTGTCCGGGTTTTTCTCTGGTCACACTGTAACATAATTAGTCCCAAAGAGTCCAGCCATGGAACGGAGGGACTGAGACCTCAGTGGCCACGCTGATAGCGTGTGTGGCCTCTTTGATTTTTCTCAGTTCACTGCTACTTTCACAATCCAGTTCAAGGACAAATCCTTCTTTTCTCCCCACCCTCCAAAAGCTGGATCTTCCAAGGAGCATCATATGCATGACAAAATAATAACCATGACAATTGTAACAATATAACAGCCATTTGTTTTAGCCCCAGCTGTGTGCAGGCAACGGGGCTAAGTACTCTACATGGATTCCTCTCCTTCAACCCCCAGGACAGTGCTGTCAGGTGGGTGCTGTTTTATTCTTATTTATAAATCAGGGTAATGAAATGTCCTGAGATTAAATAACTAAGACAAGGTGTTAAGGAGTGCTGGAGCCAGAATTCAAGAGAAGGCAATGTGAGCTTTTTTTCACTGCTAGGCTACAGAAGCTCTCCCTGCTTTTAAAATGTATTGTTCCTACAAGTGATTGCTCTAAAGCAATGTCCCGTTTGCTCACGGGGGAGAAGACAGACTCTGTGGATAGAGCGCCTCTGTTCTTTCAGCCTGGTGGGAAGTTGAATGTGTAGCCCACATTTGAGTGATTAGGTAGCACCCCGCCCCCAGCTTCTCAGGATGGTTTCTCTGCCTGGTTCCCTGGGAAGCCTTCCAGGTAAAAACGGCTTCCTCAGTAACTGCCAGCCCACCCACTGGCCCCTCCACCACAGTGAATCATGGCTTTGTGCAAACAAATCCTTGGTTTCTTAAAGGTGTTTCTGTTGGGATACTCCCAACTGCTTTGACGCATGTAATGACAACTTAGTGATGAAGAAGACACTTCGCTGGGCTAGATGGAATGGATATTCAAATAAATAAGAGAAAAGTGTCAACATAAATGGTGGCTGCTGAGCAGTGAAAGGACTTTGAACAACTGGCTCCTTTATTTCCCTGGTTTTGGACAGACATATCTAATTGTTCCAGAGACATGAAATTCTACCAGTTTAAAAAGCTTCCTGGAGAAGATCCCAGGAAGCGCTTCCCTGTAGCTGGTGGGTAACAGCTGGGTGATTCTTTCTTCCTTTTTACATTTTCTTTTTTTAAAAGCTTATTTATTTATTTTAAGAAAGAAAGAGCATGTACATGCGCACAGGTGAGGGAGGGACAGAGAGAAGGAGAGACAGAATTCTAAGCAGGCTCCAAATGGCACAGAGCCCGATGTGGGGTTCAAACTCATGAACTGTGAAATCATGACCTGAGCCAAGATCATGAGTTAGATGCTTAACTGGCTGGGCCATCCAGGGGTCCCTGTAATAGCTAAGTGATTAGCTTCCTTCCTTCCTTCCTTCCTTCCTTCTTTCCTTCCTTCCTTCCTTCCATATAATTTTTTGTCAAGTTGGCTCATATACAGTGTATACAGAGTGCTCTTGGTTTTGGGGGCAGGTTCCTGTGATTCACCGTTTATATACAACACCCAGTGCAGTGCTCATCCCAACAAGTGCCCTCCTCAATGCCCATCACCCATTTTCCTTTCTCCCTCACTTCCCCACCTCCAATCAACTCTGTTTCTTCTCTATACTTAAGAGTCTCTTATGGTTTGCCTCCTTCTCTGTTGGAAACTATTTTTCCCCTTCCTCCTCCCATGGTCTTCTGTTAAGCTTCTCAAGTTCCACATATGAATGAAAACATGTGATATCTGCCTTTCTCTGACTGACTTACGTCACTCAGCATATACATTCCACTTCCATCCACGTTGCTGCAGACAGAAAGATTTCATTCTTTCTCATTACCAAGTAGTATTCCATTGTATGTATAAACCACATCTTCTTTACCCATTCATCAGTTGATGGACATTTGGGCTCTTTCCATAATTCGGTTATTGTTGAAAGCGCTGCTATAAGCATTGGGGTACATGTGCACCTATGAATCAACACTCCTGTATCCTTTGGCTAAATTCCTAGTAGTGCTATTGCTGGGTTGTAGGGTAGCTCTATTTTTAACTTCTTGGGAAACCACCATACTGTTTTCCAGAGTGGCTGCACCAGTTTGCATTCCCACCAACAGTGCAGGAAGGTTCCAGTTTCTCCACATCCTCGCCAGCATCTGTTGTTTCCTGAGTTGTTAATTTTAGCCACTCTGACTGGTGTGAGGTGGTATCACAGTGAGGTTTTGATTTGTATTTCCCTGATGATGAATGACGGTGAGCATCTTTTTATGTGTCTATTGGTCATCTGGATGGCTTCTTTGGAAAAGTGTCTATTCATGTTTTCTGCCCATTTCTTCACTGGATTATTTGTGTATTGGGTGTTGAGTTTGGTGAGTTCTTTATAGATTTTGGGTACAACCCCTTTATCTGATATGTCATTTGCAAATAACTTCTCCCATTTTGTTGGTTGCCTTTTAGTTTTGTTGATTGTTTCCTTTGCAGTGCAGAGCTTTTTATCTTGATGAGGTACTGGGTGATTATTTCTAATAGCAAATTGAATCATTCCCCCTGGCAACCTTGAATTCATTAATAATGATTTTTCCTTAAGTAGAAATGGGCAAAGTATTTCCCACTTGATAGAGGGGGTCATGGCTCTTCCACTTTATTGTCTCAGGAACAGGGGTTGTGATGGAAGAAAGGGCTCATGGGAGAGGGTGGGGAGTGAGGAGCTCCAAGCACAAGCTCAGAAGTGGAGGGCCATGTCCCAGAGATCAGGAACCATGGCCATAAGAACATCTGGAATCTCTATGTATGTTCTGTGTTTGCTTAGCTAGCGCTTCCTGGGCAGAATAAAAAGAAAAGTAAAGAAAATAAAAAAGAAGAGGAGGAGATGGCAGGGTGATGGTTGAATCTTAGGGAATTGGGGAGAGAATAGCCCTGAGGGCAGGTGAGAAAGGCAGCTGTGTCAAGGGGGGATGCAGCCTGACTCTATGCCATCTGAACTAACAAAGAGATAACTGTGTGGGGAGTAATGAGATCTCAGAAAGGACCCTGACATTCAGTGATGGAAAGACCAGATTAGAGCTGATATGAATCCCACCATGGTCTTCAACATACATACTTGTAAATTCTTAGTAAAGTTCATGGCATCTTGACATCCCTTAGTAAAATCACATCTTCCTGAATTGTGGCCCTTTCATTCCTTGTATTTTTATCTATTCTAGTCAAAGATTGTTATTTTATGTGGGACTAAGACAGGAAGAAAAGGAAACAGATTTCCTGGAACAGGTGGACTTTAAAGGTGAAGCTCTGGGAACAGAGGCTTTTTTAGTTTAGAAGGAAGACAACCACAAATAAATAAGCAAAACAAACGAAGAAAAGAAGAAACAGTAAAGAGAGAACACAGATACATCATTTCCATGTCATGTGTCTGATCAAATGCAATGACTTTACAGTCTCCCATTTACTCAATAGTATTAATTAAATACTCTGCCATGTGTAGGAACTGGACATGATTTGCTCTGGATGAAGCAGATGGGAATTAGACTTAGAGAAGCTGGGTCCATTAGGGGAGTTAAACTACCTAACAGAGACAGGTGGTAAGAAGTGGGAGCTAGAGATCCAGAGCCAGTGCCATGGGACTCAGAGAAGGGGATCCATCTCAGCTGGGACCATATGGGAAAGTCTTAGGGAGAAGGAGGCCTGAGAACTAGGTCTTGAAGAATCACAAGTGAGATTTTGTCACGTCAACCTGGTGGGACACCTTTGGTGAGGAGAACAGGAAGGACCAAGGCACAAAATGAGACAGTGCAGGGCTCAGTAAGAGGAAAAGGCCTGGGCCAAAGGAGGCCTGCTATGGACTGGGAGAAAGCTATGTTGGAATGAAGTTCCAAGCCAAGAATTGGAGGTTCTTGAATTCCTTTTTGGTGAATGGGGAGATACTGGTTGCTTCTGGCTTGTCCATAGACGGCTGGAAGAAGTGGCATGCAGGCTGTGGATAATGCTCTGGGGCTACGGCGAATGCAGAAACCCACCTCCCCTGCTTACTGTAAATGATGATGTCATCAATGTAATTACCAGTGCCACTTGGCACCAGTAGGCTGCTTCAGGCTGCAGTGGCCACTGCTGACGAAAGAGCTCTGCATGAGAAAGAAGTTACAAAAGTCAGAGACATTGTGAGGCAACTCAGTGTGATGCCAAATGATGGATTCTTCTGACCCCATCACTGCTTCTCAGTGGTGGGTTGCTCTGGGCCTGCTCTCTCCAGTTCAAACTTCACTCTCTTAGTATTTGGAAGCTGAACAACCCCCTTTTTATGAAGAGTTTACACGTTAAGTGTGAGGGAAATGCCTAGTAGGGCATATACTTTAAACACACACAAATAGTCACTGTTCTTGCTATGGCAGCTTGGTGTCCCCAGTCACACTGACCTTCTGCACTAGAAGTCTGAAGAACTAGATGAAGTGATTCCAAGCAAATTTGTGGAAAAATATGATCCCAGGTAATCATGACCAAATCAATCGTGTTCCTAAGTGTTGGGTTTGTCCCCCAAGGTGAGCAATCCTATGTACAATGAAGTGTTATCTAGAAGTTGAATATTTGTGTACTTCAATGCCATCATCTATAGTCATTTTGAGGAGGGCTGAGGGATGCATTTAAAACTGTGGTCAGTCAGACTGGGTCCCAGGTTGATGGTACCAGCTGAGCTCCCACTTGGCAACTAGTTCTGACTCATCATGTGATAAGATGGTTTTATTGCTTTAAAAGCACTTTAAAAAGTTTTGTTATGTTATGTAGAATTCTTCATAGAAATTTCCAGAAGTCTGGTGGCAGTTAGCCAGCATATATGCATCATCAGGAAAAGATACAGTTCATCATCTTTTGAGAACTCTTCGACTATTTAGAACTGGTCTTTTATGAGCCCACCCCACATAAGGGAGCTCCTCTCTTATTATCCCATGATCTCATTTTCCTTTCATTACGTGAAATTACCCTGTTTATTTGTTTGCTCCTTGGTTATCTGTCCCTTCATGAGAATGTAAGCCTCCAGTGAGTAGGAACCTTGTCTATCTGGCTCACTGCTGTGTTCATGCCTGGAATAGTGAGGGACCTACAATTTACCTCTTTCTATTTCTTGGGGTAGGCTTTCTGCATGCCCCTCCTTGAGGTCTGACATCCAGATATGAACCCTCTTTATCATCCCTTTTTTCTCTTCATTTTATGTTGAGCCTTAGATAACATAAAAGCTGGAAGTAGAACCTGCTTAAATAGGTGCTCATTAAAGTTTTTGTTAATAGATAAAAGCACTTGATTGTCCATTGATACCCTTTGACATTGGTTTATAGTATAGTTACATAGAAGTCTCTAAAGAAGGTTTAATCAATTTATACTGAAAAATGTTTCATCTTGTTTTTTTTTAATTTATTATTCCTTGCAATGATGCTGGAATGGGAAGGCAGGTAGGTGATGACATTATTCTTTAGCCAAAGACCCCCAGGAACTCACCTGTGGTTGAACACGCTGGGTTTGCTACTTGTTGCAGTGAGGAGGACACACACCATGGAAATCATGAGGCATCTCAGTAAGAGGGTGTGAGAAAGGAATGATAGCATTTGGTCTTGCATTCAATGCTTTTGGGTAGTGTTTGATGAAGGGTAGTTTTGATCTGTGTTGGATATTGTCACTAATTGGAGAAAACTCTGGTTTTTTTTTTTATTTCAATTTTTATTCTTGAGAGAGAGAGAGAGACAGGGGCAGAGAAAGAGGGGACCGAGTTTCTGAAGTGGGCTCTGCATTGACAGCAGACAGCCCAATGTGGGGCTCAAACTCAAGAACTTCGAGATCATGACCTAAGCTGAAGTTGGATGCTCAACTGACTGAGCCACCAACGTACCCTTGTGGCTGGATATCTTAATAATTCTTATGGAGACAGCCAAAAGAACAGAGGAGGCTGGAGCTGTGACTGGTAAGGAAGCAGCAGTCATTCATATTACCAAGGACAGGGAGATGGTGATCATTTTTGTGTAAGCATTGTTCTATTTTTGTCTGTGTTCAGATGATTATGAGGTGTTTTTGGTTTTGACTTGACCTGTCATGGTCACACAATGGCTTTGTCTAGTATTGATATTCTGTAGAATTACTTATGTTCAGAAGAAGAACATCAGAGTCTAGCTGTGCATGTCAGGCCAGTTCCTAAAGGTCAAGAGCTTCTCTCTTTCTCACAGAAAAATCACAGAGAGCTGAGGGGAGGCCTCTGCTATATTTTGGGTGAATTCTAGGAGCCAGATGAATGATATTTGAGTAGCACATGGAAAAGTCTCACCTCAAAACACTCAATCCTAAAATGTAGGCTCCATTTTTAACACATAAGTATTCTTTCATGAAGGTGAAATTTGCATTTAACAATTTAATTGGTACTACCTGTATACAAACATGGAATAATTTTTCTATAATTTTGTACAAATAAACAGGTTTACTTAAATGTTGACAAGACTGTGGCTTTCTTTCTTTCTTTTTTTTTTAATGTTTATTTATTTTTGAGAGAGAGAGAGAGAGAGAGAGAGAGAGACAGAGCAAGCAGGGGAAGGACAGAAGAGAGGGAGAGAAAGAATCCCATGCACACTCCATGCTGTCAGTGCAGAGCCTGACACAGGACTTGAACACATGAACTTCTTAATTTCTCTATTCCTTCCAATCATGTCAACATTTTCATGGTGCATCAAGGATTTCTTTTCTTGAGATCCAAACACCAGAGATCTACTAGGTGATAGTTACACCCACAGGCTGAAGAACTGGGACTCAACAGGTTTGAGGTAGGATACAGGTACCTGCCTTTAAGGAAAATTGCTTCCTGTTAAAACTTGGTAGAGGAAGTAAGAGTGTCCTAATAGAGGCAGGAGCACTGCCGTTTAAACTCAGACTTTGAAGTCAGGTGGACCTGGATTTGAATCATCCCAGGCCTCCCATTTACCTGCTGTGTGACCTTGGGCAGGTTACCCAGTCTCTGCACATCTGTTACTTCCATTGTAAAGTGGTGATAAGTACACCCATAAGTTTATTGAGAGGAGTAAACTAACAATGGAAACACATTACTTGCATGTAATATGTGGTAGCTTTATGTACAGGGACAACCTTAAAAATAAAACAGCCAGTTGATTTGCCTGCAAAATGCATTTATTCAAGAATAACAGGAAGTGTAAATCAGGACAAGCAAACTCGGTTAATCTACTGGCAAGTCTGGAGAATAAAGGAAAGGGGCTTGCTTTTATAGAGGGAAGGAGATAGTTGGGAGGGGCTCTTTGGAAGGAAAGTTGATTGGAGGAGGGCAGGAGTCAGGGTTGTGGCGGCTTCTCATTGGCTGGGTTGTGCTTAGTTAGGAGAGACTCTTCTTTCTTTTAGCTGGAAAATGCAAAGTAGGTTTCTGCTTGCCGGGGTCTGGGCAAGTGGTAGTGCTGGAAAGTTCCGCCTTCAGGTCCCTCTGGAAAACAGTATGGAGGTTCCTCGAAAAATTAACAGTAGAACTTCCCTATGACCCAGCAATAGCACTGCTAGGAATTTACCCAAGGGACACAGGAGTGTTGATGCATAGAGGCACATGTACCCCAATGTTCATAGCAGTACTCTCAACAATAGCCGAGTCATGTAGAAAGCCTAAATGTCCATCAACTGATGAATGGATCAAGAAGATATGGTTTATCTATACAATGGAATACTACTTGGTAATGAGAAAGAATAAAGTCTGTCCATTTGTAGCAACATGGATGGAACTAGAGGGTGTTATGCTGGGCGAAATAAGTCAGGCAGAGAAGGACAGATACCATATGTTTGCACATATAGGTGAATTAGGAGGAACTTAACAGAGGACCATGGGGGAGAAAAAGGGGAAAAATAGTTGGGGAGAGGGAGGGAAGCAAACCATGAGAGACTCTTGAATGCTGAGAACAAACTGAGGACTGATGGGGGTGGGGGAAAGGAGAAGGGGGATGATGGGCATGGAGGAGTTGTTGGGATGAGCACTGGGTATTATATGTAATCCAACTTGACAATATAGTATTTAAGAAAAATAAATAAATGAGGGTTTATTTGTTTGTTTGTTTGTTTTTTGGTACCCACCAATTATTCCTCAAAGTAAGAGTCCAGGGGGAATCAGAGGGAGGTGACAATGAGGGTCTTCCCAGAATTTTCTTTGCATTCCTTGCATTCAGGGGAGATGGCTGATAGTTGTAGAAGGATCGTTTGATCCTTCAGGTGACTGAGGACTAGTTCTGATTGGTTATGAATGAGTTGTGCCATTTTGAACAAGTCTCTTCATCTTTCTGAGCCTCAATTTGTTTATAAAAGCAGAAGGTTAATGCCCGACTGTTTGCACTGACCAGAGTTTTGGTGAGGATGACATGGGGCAGTAACAGCCCATGCAGATTTATGTGATGCCACCACAGGCAAAAAGTCGTGGTGCAAAGGCACGTGGCATTATGAAGTGTGAGACACTGTTAATGAAACTTAGAAATTGATAATCTTCTCGCTCCTAAAAAGTTGCCTTTAAAGCGAATTTCTTTTTTTTTTTTTTTTACATTTTATTGATTTTTGAGAGACAGAGTAAGACAGAGCACGAGTGGGGGAGGGGCAGAGAGAGGAGACGCAGAATCTGAAACAGACTCCAGGCTCTGAGCAAGCATTCAGCACAGAGCCTGACACGGGGCTCGAACTCACTAACTGTGAGATCATGACCTGAGCTGAGGTTGGCCGCTCAACCCACTGAGCCACTCAGGCGCCCCTAAAGTGAATTTCTTTAGAGCATATTCTTTCTTTCTTTCTTTTTTAATTTGGGGGGATTTAATACACAGAAGTACAAATTTTACATGTGTTTATCTCCATGTACTCACTACCCAGATTAGAATCCATGTTTCTACCACGCAGAAGTTTTCATCATGCCCATTCCGAGCCAATATCCCTGCCCTGCAGCGGCTGCCGTTTCTGTCACCACTGATTGGTTTTTGCCTGTACTGCAATTTCATATAAATAGAATCATACAGTGTGTTCTCATTTGTGTCTGGCTTATTTTGTTTTCATAATGATTAGGAGAGTCTTTCTGTTTGTGTGTGTCAGTAGTTTTTTTTTTTTTTTCCTTTTTCTTTTTTAATGGTAAGGAGTATTCCTTAGGATTCTGCAGTCTGTACCAGCCATTCTAATGGTGATGGACCTTTGGGCTATTTCCAGTTTTCAGCTGTTGTAAGTAAAGCTGCTATGAAGTTTTTAATCTTTTATTTATATTTATTTACTTATTTAGAGAGAGAGAGTGAGTACAAGCAGGGGAGGGGCAAAGAGAGAGGTGGAGCGAAAGAGAATCTCAAGCAGACTCTGGGCTGTCAGCACAGAACCTGATGTGGGTCTTGATCTCATGAACCATGAGATCATGACCTGAGCCAAAATCAAGACTTGATCCTCAACTGACTGAGCCACCGAGGCACCCCTCTTATCTTTTAATATTGGTTTTTATTATATAATTTCAGATGTGTTTCCTGGGAGCCATTTTGACCTTGACAAGTAATAGGAAACATCAAATATTTAAACGAAACCTCCCACACTTACAGGACAATGACAATTTCTTTTTTTTTATTTTTAATTTTTAAAAATAAAAAAAATATTTTTAATTTACATCTAAGTTAGTTAACATATAGTGCAATAATGATTTCAGGAGTAGATTCCAGTGATTCATTCCCTACATATAACACCCAGTGCTCATCCCACCAAGTGTCTTCCTTAATGCTTCTTACCCATTTAGCCCATCCCCCCCACAACCCCTCCAGCACCCCTCATTTTCTTCTCTATATTTAAAAGTCTCTTGTGTTTTACTTCCCTTTCCTTATGTTCATCTGTTTTATATCTTAAATTCCACATATGAGTGAAGTCATGTGATATTTGTCTTTCTCTGACTGACTAATTTCGCTTAGCATAATACCTTCTAGTTCCATCCATGTTATTGCAAATGGCAAGATTTCATTCTTTTTGATTGCCGAGTAATAGCCCATTGTGTGTGTGTTTGTGTGTGTGTGTGTGTGTGTGTGTGTATACACCACATCTTCCTTATCCATTCATCTGTCGATGGACTTGTGGGTTTTTTTCCATACTTTGATTATTGTTGATAGTGCTGCTATAAACACTGGGGTGCATGTGCCCCTTTGAAACAGCAAACCTGTATCCCTTGGATAAATGCCTAGTAGTGCAATTGCTGGGTCGTAGGGTATTCTTAACTTTTTGAGGAACCTCCATACTGTTTTCCAGAGTGGCTGCACCAGTTTGCCTTCCCACCAGCAGTGCAAAAGAGATCCTCTCTCTCCACATCCTTGCCAACATCTGTTGTTGCCTGAGTTGTTAACATTGGCTATTCTGACAGGTGTGAGGTGGTATCTCATTGTGGCTTTGATTTGTATTTCCCTGATGATGAGTGATGTTGAGCATTTTTTCATGTGTCTGTTAGCCATTGGATGTCTTCTTTGGGAAAGTGTCTATTCATGTCTTTTGCCCATTTCTTCTCTGGATTATTTGTGTTTTTGGTGTTGACTTTTATAAGTTCTTTATAGATTTTGGATACCAACCCTTTATGTGATAGGAGACAGTTCTATCAGAAATCGATAATTTCAAATGCCATCATTCCTGTAAGTAAATCACAACATCCTAAAGCCAGTCTCTGGCCTCAGTTTGCCCTTTGGCACACAAGCTGAGTAGTCTCCAGCAGGGTTTTTCATTCTGCAGATTGGGAACCACCAGTGTATTGTAAAGTAAGAAAAAAATCTTTTCTGAGGAAATAGAACATAAGAAGAAAACTCAAACCCAGTATTTTCTGGGTTGTAACTGTAAAGGGAAAATTGTCCTGAATGCTGAGTGATGGAATCTTCTTTCTGGAAAGAAACTAACATTCCTGCTAAAATATTGAAGATTTTGTGAGGTTAATGGGGTTAAGACTTGCTCAAGGAAATGGGTTACCTACCTACCCAACTGACTGTCAGTATCAGTTAAGAATCTAGTAACCTTTATCCAAATACAGGAAAGCCTTGGATTATGAGTAACTTGTTCTGTGAGTGTTCTGTGAGACAAACAAACATTTTTGATAAATTTTAACTTGGTAAACAAGCCATGTCTTGCTATATAAGTAGTATATGACGCCAAATGTCACATGATAACAACTGAGCCAATGGTTCTTGAACTTCGCTTTGACATACAAGTGCTTTGGATTACGAGCACATTTCTGGGACAAATTATGCTCACAAACCAAGGTTTTCCTGTTTCCCTTTTCTTTTACTCGTTAGTCTAACAATAACCACTTTATTTTTCCATAAAATAGTCCCACCACAAATAAATATTTGAATGGCTTACTAGAGGACTTTTGTTTTTTGAACTGTAAGAATGTAAAAATAACTCTGAAATGTGTTCCTAATTAGACTGATAAAAAGTTTCCTTAACACTACGTAAAATATTTTTCTTTCTGTGGGTGAGGATAAAAAAGTCTGAAAGTCACTGATCGCAGGGGACAGGACAGTGGCAGCCTGGTAGAAACGAAAATGTGGGAAGTGGTGTTTTCCCAGGTTGGGACCCTATATCTCTGCAGGGGGTTACAGAGACTCTCATCCCCCAACAGTACCTTCTAGAGAGGAGACGAGGTGTGGGTTCACCAAGGGATCCCTGTAATCAGGATCTGAATCAGAACACCACTCTGGGCCAGCTCCTGCCTCTGTGTGAGTGGGCTGAGTAGCCTCAGACCAGGATGACTGAGGTGGCCGACAGGTGAAGGGTGGGTCTGAAAGGCAGAGGGCAAGAAGCTGGAGTCTACCATCATCTTATGGGTCTTATATCTTCTTGGAAGTCTTGGCCATGGAAAGCAACATCTCATGGCCTCACTAGACGGTAAAACTCACAAACACGTGAAGTTGCCTGTCAGTGATTCTTGCTCTTACCCAGCTGCAAGGACATCCCTAGGCCATAGTGCGTATGCAATAACATCTGTAGAATGAATGGATGTGAACCTTCTGTCACCAAGGAGTCCTGATGTGCCTTCTTCTGCCCAGAAGTCCTTTTTCTTCCTTCCTTCCTTCCTTCCTTCCTTCCTTCCTTCCTTCCTTCCTTCCTTCCTTCCTTCCTCGTTTTTTATTTATTTCTGAGAGAGAGAGAGAGAGAGAGAGAGAGAGAGAGACAGCATGAGCAGGGGAAGGTCAGAGAGAGAGGGAGACACAGAATCTGAAGCAGGCTCCAGGCTCTGAGCTAGCCGTCAGCACAGAGCCCGATGTGGGGCTTGAACCCACAAACTGTTTGATCATGACCTGAGCTGAAGTCGGATGCTTAACCAACTGAGCCACCCAGGAGCCCCTCAGAAGTTCTTTCTCTACTTCCTTGGACAGGTCATAGCCTAGGCCAGGGCTGGTTGATAATTGCTCTTCCTGGTTCCTGGGTTTCTAACTTATCTGTTTCTTTCCCAAAGGGCCACGGGCCTGGAGCCTGACTGATGGGCTTTTGGCCAGGGCCGTCAGAGTATGTGATCACCTGGATCCTATTTCCAGGGACTTTGTGCAAGCTGTTGGCTCTCAGTATGACCAGTCATAGGAAAGAGGAAATTAACAGAGAAAGAAAAATAGAACATAGATAATTATTGTAAATATGACAGCAAGGGAAGGAAAAGGAGGGTATGTTTACTGTATCAGTGAACAGTGAATGGAATATTAGATGAGCAAACCCCTAAAAATGATTGAAGGTATATCAATATTTTATAAAGGAGGTAATTGGGCAATATGTGCTGAATTGGTTGCCTGGTATATACATTCAGAAATCATGAATTTTAGAATATAAAATAAATCATGTTTGCATATCTCTGTTTATTACTCTGCTGGAAATAATTTAATCTGGTTAGTATGACTTAGTACTATGGGCTTCAAAAAGTATGTTTTCTTCTTCCTTTTCCCCACAAAGTAAAATATTTAAAAGCAGGCTGACCATTTTATTTCTTTACTTGCTTGTTTCCATTGGGTTTTAGTTTGGGTTCTGCAGAAGGCAGAGGCAGAATGGAAGGCTTATGGAAGATTTTGCTGGGGAGTGTGATCTCCAGGAAAGGAGGAACACTATATTACTGAGTCGCCTGTCACAATTACCTGAAATCACCGATTACTGGTGGCAGGATCATGTTGGATCCTCCTTAGGAGCTGTATGAAATGCGTCTCAAGACTGCCCATCAGGGGAAGAAAGGGGAAGGACTGCCCATCAAGTTCTGTTCCCTGAAGATCATAGGTTTGCCTGTAAGATGTTAACTCTCCCATCTTCCAGATAGAGATTTGTGGGCACCAAGGGGGTTCCCGAGGCATCCCACTCTGTGTCCATAGAGAGGCGCTGTGCCGGCAGTAGGAGCCTTGAGGTGTAAGTGGCAATGACAAAAGCCTCGGTGGGTGCCCCAGTGAAGGCCGAAATAAAAGATAAGTTAGGTTGAGGGGGGCCAAAATCATAAATAAGAGATGTCCTGTACAAATGGCGAAGCAGTAACACCATACAGGTTACTCCTTGGGACAATGTTTTGGTCAGAAAGATAGAGAATGAAAATATTTAGACATTGGCTTCAGACTTGGATTTGGTTTCTTCTTAGTAGTAATCTTAGTACAGTAAAGTCTTAATATATTTGCTCAGAGCTAGAAAAAACAACACAAAGTTCCAGTTGAAAGACTTACCAACAAATCACTTCTGAACGCCATTGCATGGTGGTTCCTCGCAAAGCACATATTCTCTCTGAGATTCTATCCACAGCCTGAAAGTCTGTATGATTCCCATCTTGAAATTACCATGTCAGCTTCTCTTCTGAACTGAAGGTCCATTTAGTTTCTTACCTTTAAGAATCTTCCCATAGGAACTTGCAGTATAACCTATCTGTGACAGAAATCAACACTGAAATCTTACCCCCTTGCCTGGTTAGTCTATATGAGTGGAATGCATAGGGCGGGGGCTGACAGGGAGGTGTCTCTGATGCTTTTCTTTCCTCTGTCTTTCACTTCCTTCCCACAATCAACCAGTTGTGAAATTCCAAACCCACCCCTTCCTATCTGCAGCTCTGCTTTGTCTTTTCTCTTCCCTGGTATGCCATCTTTTTTCTCTTCCTTGAAATGGCTTTGTTCATTCATCTCCTCTGGCCCGGGTTACAGCCACAGATGGCCTCCTGACTGTCTGTCTTCTTCCAATTTCCTCTCCCATCTTCTGGGAGAGTGTCACTGACTGCCTAGAGACCAAGGGAGGGGGGCGGGGAGGCAGGAGAAGTCACATGGTCTGGTGACTCTCAACCAACAGAAAAGAAGTCATCTAGGTGGGATCTGAGGGTTTTTTCACAATTACCAAAATTGGGTCTTGGATGTTCTCCAAATCTACCAGTAGTTGTGATGTGATTCCCACTCCTTCCTTCCATGACTTCTTCACCTGTAACCTTCTGGGAGGTGGGTTCTTAGACACTCAGTACTGTTCTTTGTCTCCCATAAGCAAGTGTTTATGACATGCTGCAGCATGACTGTGTACATTTAGTGGTGCCTGGAGACCTGGGAGTGATGTTGGATCTACAACACAGAACATTCTCCACAAATACTACAGGAAGGCACATGCAAGGAGTCAGTGTCCAGCAGGACCTTCTTGACTCTTAGACCAGTTTTGATTTTCTGCCTCATTTGCTGGTTAGGGGAAAAAAAGATGATTTTGATGAAACTTCTGGGGAGGGGGGTAATTTAACCAAGTGATTGTTGGAAAGCATGGTATAACAGGTAGGCTATTGCCTAATGTTGCAGTAATATGGATTTCCTGTGGGCCAGCTACATTCAGTCTTGAGTGAAGGCATTGAGAGACATAAAATGTGGAAGGTATATTCCCCTCAAAATGCAGGGGGCAATCTATATACATGGACCAAGTACAAGGTCAGAGAACCCAGGGCTGAAATGTAGGGGCCGACAAGAGGCTGTTGGAGGAGATTTTGCAGCATCTTTAAGAGCCAGTCATGGAACAAAATCTACAGAGGAAACATCCTGGCCTTAGACTGTGTTTTAGAATCATAGCTCACAACATATCCAGTGCATTTGCCTGGTTTCCATAAAGTAGGATGGTGAGAGAACATTTCACCCACATGGAGTTTCCACTGAGGTTCGCAAGGCAACTTTTCTGGTCATTCTAGTTACCGGCTATTTTTCTGGGATTATGAAAGATGTGAAGGAAGGAAGAAAACATTCAGTCATCCATCTGTTTTTTTGCTTACTTTGCATGATAGAATTTTAAACTGTTCTTTTAAATGTTGGCAGCTTGTAGACTGAGATGCTGCAAATCTCTCAGAGAGATTCCAATCATGGGTTAATGAAAGCTGTAAGGAAATCAGCGTGGACGTGTTGCCTTCTATCAGTGTTTACTGTGTGGCATGGAGATTAATTTTCTTTTAATTAGAATAATCAGTGTGGCCTCAATTTCTTTAATGAATGCCAGGTTAAATCCATTACTTATTTCCCAGCTGTGAATGAGTTCCATTCTTCATTAACATTTGCATGTTCCAGAGGTCAGATTTTTCTTTCTTTATGTAACAGGAATTTTTCCTTTTGTTTCATGGTTAGGATATTTAACTTGTTGTCTCTGTCAAAAACTGAACAGAAATAACATTTATCACTGCTCCTTGGGTTGGATGGATTCATTTAGCTTAGGGCAAAACCTACCAACACCTGACAAAAATATTTATGCTTAAGACAAATGTTAGATGATTGCTTCAGTTAGGTCAAGCTCAGCACCTGTGCTATGGGCTGAATTGTGCCTCCCGCCCTGACCCTTCATATACTGAAGCTCCAACACCCTATTCCTCAGACTATGACTATGTTTGGAGACAGAGCCTTTAAAAATGCTTCATTAAAATGAAGCTGTTGGGTGAGTTTTAATTCAACCTAACTGGTGGTGTTGTAGGAAGAGAAAATTTGAACACACACAGAGACACCAGGAATGGGTAAAGAGGAAAGACCAAGTAAGGATACAGAAAGAAGGGGGCCATTTGTAAGCCAAGGAGAGAGGTCTCAGGGGAAAACAAAGCTATCAGCACCTTGACCTATGGCTTCGAGCCTCCACAACTGTAAGAAAATAAATTTCCAGGGGCACCTGGGTGGTTGAGTTGGTTAAGCATCTGACTTTGGCTCAGGTCATGATCTCACGGTTCCTGGGTTCAAGCCCCGTGCCTGGCTCTGTGCTGACAGCTAGCTCAGAGCCTGGAGTCTGTTTTGGATTCTGTATCTCCCTCTACCTCTGACCCTCCCCTGCTCACACTGCCTCTCTCTTTCAGAAATAAATAAAAAAACATTAAAAAATTAAAAAAGAAAATAAATTTCCATTGTTTAAATCGTACAATCTTTGGTATTTTCTTACAGCAGCCCTAGCAGACTAATACAACATCCAACACCAAGTTTATTATTTCTTTGTTCAAATCCATGTTCATTCATTCTGTGGCAAAGGCATTTACTGCTCACCGAATATCCATATAATTTCCCCTGAAAGCCCTGTGGACCTACATTAGGTGGAGCCATGCAGTAGTTCTGATCTGTGGGTGACACCAATCTTATCCCCTGTCACAGTGGCCAAGGAGACTACTATTTCACAGGCAGACCCCCAGGATGGTAGGGGTTCCATCAGGTGCCCGGAAGACTGACTGGAACAAAAGCTCCCATCAACCAGTGTAGAGGATGTCTCCCAGGTGAGAAAGAACTCATTACTATCTTAAGCCTAGGATTTGGAGGCTTTAATTTGTTTCTTCAGCTCAACTGTGTTTATCATGCATGACCAGTACAATCTCCATCCCCTTAGTTCACCTGGGAATGTAAACTTAACCATGTACTTGGACTCTCCTCACTTCATAATTTCACATCTGATAGATCACTAGTCTTTTCCATTCTACTTTTGCAACATTCCACAGATCTGTCCCTACTTTCCATTCACAGAACTGCCATTGTTTCCTCAACAAATGATAGTGATGATGATGACCATTGTTCCAGGCTCTGCTGTAGTGCTTTACATATATGAAGTCACAGAACCTCATAACCTATGAGGTAGGTACTATTATCATCCACTTTTGCAGGTAAAGAGATTGAGGTACAGAGAGTTTAAGTAACTTGCTCAAGTTCACACAACTAGTGAATGACAGAGTTAGGATTTGAATATTGTTAATCTGGTTTCTACTGCTTTTGAATAAACTCAGGCATTAATGTCTCTCCAAGTTTTAATCCCAGGGTACCTGCTCATTCTCTTCTCCCATCAAGGACAACCTTCTACCTTGACTACTTCCAACCTCTTACTCTAGTGACAAGCTAGATTGTTTCTCCAAACCAATCCTGCCAACCTCTGTTTCATTGTTCAAGCTCTTCCATCGGAATCACTGCCCTATTTCCCACTCTCTCCCCCTTGGTCCTTTAGATCTACATCCTGTGCATCCTGCAATGTCCTGCTCATTTGGTAGCTCTTTTGGGAAGCCGTCTTTGGATCATCTTCATTCAACACTCCTGTAATCCCTTGCCTATACTTCCTTTTGGGCACTCATGTTTCATATATTTGTGTATGTGTTTATCTTTCTCCATGAAGTATAAACTGCCTGAGCGCTGGGACCATGTTTTCTTTCTCTTTAGATCCCGTCAGTAGATAATGAGTACCAGTGCATTGCACAGAATTGTTGAGCTGTAGGTGTGAATTGTAATTAATTAAAAACGTCCTTGAATGCATTGGTACTTAACAGAATATAATAATGTTATCCCTTCTCACGTTACCACCATGACTTAGAATTCCCAATCACACTGCGTGAAAGTGACTTTGTTAACATCAGAACATTTTTTTCCCCCTTCATTCCTCTATCTGCTTTTGTTTCTCTGATATGATACTATCATTTCTCATCTGCGTTATGTTAGCAAATTGTTCCTTTGGTTTTTACATTAGAGCTGAGTTTCAATAGATTTCAATTATTTCTTAGCTTTGATTTATTGATTAGGAGCAGTCTTTTATCCTGGTCGTACTTTTCTTTTCTTCTTCTTTTTTTTTTTAATGTTTTATTTATTTCTAGGAGAGAGAGAGAGACAGCGTAAGCAGAGGAGGGTCAGAGAGAGGGGGAGTGGCAGACTCTGAAACAGGCTCCAGGCTCTGGGCTTGCAGTCAGCACAGAGCCCGACGCAGGGCTCGAACCCATGAACTGCGAGATCATGACCTAAGCGAAAGTCGGACGCTTAACTGACTAAGCCACCCAGGCGCCCCAATGGTGGTACTTTTCAAGAGTGTGGTGATGGACGTTCCAGCAAATTGAAAGAAAAGAGAAGGATGGTGTCCCTGCCATTTTCTCCTGCAAATTTCACCTTTGAGCATTTATGAAGCCTCAGGCCTCTTCTCTCTCACAGGTGGGCAGGAAGCTGAAAGGAAAGTGGAGTTTGGTCACTCTTGCTGCAAGTGTTCCTGGCTCAAATGCAGGATGGAATTGAAACCTGAACAGTATTTTCTGAGGATTCCAAGTGATCATTATTCCTCAAGAATGTATTTGTGTTAATTGAATTCTTACATAGGCACACATTTTCCATGGTATGGCAGCCTTTCTCCAAGATGGCCTCCAATGGTCCTGCCTCCTGGCATTTATACTTTTGTCTTGTCCTCTTCCACACTAAATAAGGGTGCAACCCCATGCTTCTTTGTTTATTTTTAAAGTAAGTTGTACATCCAATGTGGGGCTTGAACTCACCACCCAGAGATCAAGAGTTGCATGCTCTATGGACTGAGCAAGGAAGGTGCCCTGGGGAGCAATCCCATGTTAAGCAATAGGATACTGCAAAAGCGATGAGGTATAATTTCCCAGGCTAGACTATAAAAGAAATTTTGGTTTCTACCTTGCTCTAGTTGATCACTTGCTGTGGGGGAAGCCAGCCTCCGGGTAGTGAGGACCCGGACAGATCTTTGGAGAGGCCCATGTGGCAATGAACTGAGGCTTCCTGCCAACAGCCAGCACCAACCTGGCAGCCATGTGAGTGAACCTTCTTGGAAGTCGATGCTTCATTCCTAGCCAACCCTTCAGATGACCATGGCCTCAAATGACATCTTGTCTTTAATTCAGGAAAGACTGGACCTAGATCAGCGCAGCCAAGTTGCTCCCCAAATCCTGACTTACACAATTTGTGGGAAATGATAAATGCTACAATTGTTTTCAGCTGCTAAGTTTTTAGGTAATTTTCTGTGCAGCAATAAATAGCTAATACACATGGCATGTGCAGTTTGATTTTACCAGTTCTTTGTGAATCCATAGTCTTTTCAGTTCTATTTTTAGCAATATACAGAACATGACCCTTTATATAGCAGAAGCAAAAATCAGTGGCATAAAGGAAAAATCACCATGGTTCAGTCAAATGCTCAGCATAGACAGATTGCCTCAGTTTCTTGCTTCAGTTATGCCTGGACCCCTGAACTGCCTCATGGAATCCTCCCCCCTGCCCTGCGTCATCGCAAGATTCCTTTACTCCCTCCCCTTAGCCACCCTTACCCCTCTCTCAGGTGCATCATTACTGCCATCAGGACCCAGGGCCACCCACTGTCCCCAGGTCAACCTGGATCTCCATGCTTCTTACATGTGTTGTCATGCCTGACTGCTCACTGGGGATGTCATGACTTTGAGGATAGTTGAGGAAGATGTTCTTCATCAGTCCTGGAAGGAAAGAAAACATGCTGAGAAGCGCATGCATGTGCAAAACCACCTAGGAGGCCAAATCTTTTGGCAACTGATAGAAAGGACTGAAAGCTGTGAAGTCTGCATTTCATCGGGTGGGGGGTGGAGTAGGTGGTGGGGAGAACATGAATCATTCACAATGTCAATGGACCAAACTAGCCCCCACCACACACAACTCCAAGTGGAGGACCTCTTCGACACCATTACCTGAATGAGCAGGTGAAAGCATCAAAGCTAACTTGCTTAAGATGGGCCTTACGTGCTGGCCTGAGTATCTTCTTGAAAAGTACACCTGGAGGCAAACACAGCTAAGATGAAGTCATGGATGACTTCCCTCTGGCCTTGAAAAAGGTGGCCTGGCCCACTCCTCTCTGTTTAAGAAGGTGCCTCTCTGGCTGACTGGGGAAGTCACCTGCCTGAGACACTCAATCTTCCCTCTCTCCTGTGTTTCCTTTCTCAACCTTCTTCCTTCTTTATGCCCTTACTTACACGTGGGCACAATTATAAAACGGATCTTTACAATTCTGAACAGTGTGTTTGAAGCACTTAGTTAATTAGTGGAAATTCCGCATTGCTTTAGAGGTAAGGAGTATGGAATGCATTTTGTGAAATTCTGTAAGGATTAATTCTATTATTTTAGTAAGATAAAAACTAAAACAGATACTTTAAGAGTATGTGTGTTTCCTATAAAATGTTTGTAAACACAAGCCGTCACTCATTTAAACATTTGCTATGGATCTATACCATTTAGAGAGAAATGAAAGTTAAAATCTGCATGGTTAATATATTCAGTGTTCAAACCATACTGGGTAATTTAGGCAAGAAAATAAACCGCATCTACTTTGAGTGAATCTGCAAAATCCCCTAGTTGCTAAATTTTCACTTAGCTCTGTCTGGCACACATAGATTTTTGGGAAAGAGATCAATAATTTTACTATAGGGATATATATAACACTTGTTACTGCTTACCTCAAATCACTTAGGGTTTTAATCTACTGATGCTCACTTAGAATGAACAGGTCAAACTTGGCTAAGCATCCATTGACAGTGGCCTTAGGTGGTCCAAAGCAGTCATGGTAACTTATCTGAGTCCTGGGGTCTAAGGGGCCACAGAAGGTTCTGATCCTTTCTACCCTCCTTGGGAGCTCAGATCTTCTCTGAGGATCATGGTCAAGTCCCGGCCCACTTGGACGGCTCTAACCTCTCTGTCCTAATGTTCTAAGCCCTATGGGATGAATTAGAAAGCCACCAGCTCTGAGCCTATGGGGCAGGGTCGGCCCTTTGCCCCTCTAGCCCCCCTCTCCCCCTTCCCTGCTGCCCAGGACTAGTAGGTTCAGGCTGGCTCCTAGTAGCACAGCCCGGTTCTGGGACAGAATGGTGCCAACTGCCTTTTCCTATTCCTGGTGTCACTCAGGCGCCTCACAAAGTTGTCACTCCCCATCCCACTCCACCCACACCTGGACAAGAGCTATTGTGTTATTGAAACTGCCATGGGCACTTCCTGGGAACATGGCATTCATCAAACAGAAACCCACAGGGAAAGTATGAACAAATTCTCTAAGTGTTTGCTTCCCCGGAGACTGCCGGCTAGGAGAGTGCCCTGCGCTGCTTAGCGGGGACCCACGGTGCAGGGGGGTGGGCCCTGGGCTAGCACCCCAACTCCCAGTCAGGAGGCCTGTTCCTGCCGCTCTCTAGGGAACGTCTGGAAGGGCGCACTCTTCTCTGGCCCGGCAATCCATCTACCTGCGGCCCAAAGCCCGTTCTTGTGACGCGTTCTCTGGCGTGGCTGGGACACCCAAGGACGGCCTTGGACGAAAGCCCGAAGTGGGTGGGCTTGCTCTGTTGGTCTCTTTCCTTTGAGACCTCCTGCCCTAGGGACCCTTTCTGGGCTTTCTCATCTTCCCTCCCGTGCTCTATCCCCCCCCACCCCCCTGGGGCCAGCAGGTTTCATCTGGGACCGTCTTTCCCTCCATCTGTTAGGACCGTATGAGCCTCACCCTCTCATCTCCTCCAGGCCCTCCCGCCAGCGCCCCACTGCCTGCTGGTTCTGAGGGAGCGGCCGCTCGCTCCGCACCTGTAACATCCACACCTCCTGTCCCCGCCGGCAGTGGGGGAGGCCGGCGCAGCCTTATGCAGGGACACTCCGGGTGGCAGCCCCTGGGAAGCATCTCCAGGGTGGGGCGGGCCTGCACATCTGGTCTCAGATGACACAAAGTCTGCCAGCTACAGCTTCAGGCTCGCAGGGCTCTTTCATTCTGCCTGCATTTCTCCGGAACTTTCATTTAATTGTCAACACTTCAGAATTAGGAGACTTCGCATTAAAAAAAATCTGGGGGCCCCTGGGGCTCAGTCCATTAAGCATCTGACTTCAGCTCAGGTCATGACCTCACGGCTTGTGAGTTCCCGGCACCCCCTCCACCGCAAGTCTGTGTCTCCCTCTCTCTCTGCCCCTCCCCACTCATGCTTTGTCTCTGTCTCTGCGTCTCTAAAAACTAAATAAACATTAAAAGAATCAAAAAAACATACAAAATCTGTGTTTCTGGACTCTCTTGAAAACCTGAAGATATGGCCATGTGGAGCCTGAATAGATCTTTGTGGATGTGAAAAACGTTCTCTGTATTGAATGTGCAAATGGGCGGAGTGAGTGCCCTTTCCTGGGTCCCTGAGGGCTGGAGGCTGGGGAAGGCCTTGCTGGTAGAGGTGAGGATCCACCAGGCCCCTGGGGGGCTGAGGCCCGGTGCCCATCTGGAGGAAGTCAGGGTCAGGATTCTGTGCTCAGAACCTGCATGCCTGCAATCAAAACACAGTGACAGAAATAGGTGACTGAGTTGCACCTGAATTAACATGATTTCACAATGAAGCCAATGTCAACACTTCTAACCAACTCACAAGCTGTATTGCTCAGGAAGTTTATTGGAGGTCAGGAGAGATCAGTTCTGGGGAGCTCAGGGCCAGCCTCAGGGTGTGTGTGACCTGACCTGAGCAGTCACAATGCCATGCTTGGAAGGGCCTCATGCTGGGTTTGATGCTCTGTTAATGTTGTCTTGAAATTATTGCTAATCTTTGAACAAGGGCTCCAAAGTTTCATTTTGCACCTTGCACCCTCCCCAGGTTATACAGCCACTACTGGCAGAGCTTAACAAAAGCAGAATGCCCAACTTCATCAAGAGGATATATGTATTTAAAAAATTTTAAATGTTTATTAATTTTTGAGAGAGAGAGAGAGAGAGAGGGAGCAAGCTAGCACACAAGTTGGGGAGGGGCATAGAGAGAGAGAGAGAGAGAGGGAGACAAAGAATCTAAAGCAGGCTCCAGGCTCTGAGCTGTCAGCACAGAGCCTGATGCGGGGCTTAAACTCACAAACTGTGGGATCATGATCTGAGCCTAAGTAGGATGCTCAACTGACTGAGCCACTCAGGTGCTACAGACCAAAAGGCTATTTTAGAGACTGGATGCTTTAAAGAGATGCAGTGTAGATGGGTGCACTGCAGCGCTGCTGTTCTGAGCAGAGTGATTTCGTGTAATACTGTGCTAATCAGTAAAATCAGAGAGTCCAGTTCATTGATAGTAGAGCTTGTAGGAGAATGTGGAAACAATGGAACACATTGGTGAGTGATCAGAAAGCTATCGCTGTCTCAAGGAGGGTCCAGGCCACCCCTTCTATGCAGACTGTTGGGGGTGCGGACCAGAGCCAGCGAGGACCATGTATGGAGTGAACGTGGTAGGAAGCTGCCGTTACTCATAGCCTTTGCACGCAGGGAAACAGCTCCGGATGCCCCTGAGTCTACTCAGGGTCGCTACCTTCCTTCCAAAGGAATACAGTGCAGCTATCAGGCTTCCACAGCGTTAACTCACCGAATGCTTTGAGAACATAAATGCTCCAAATGGAATACTCCTGCAAGTGTATTATATTTGAGTCTTTGGCTAAATTTTCTAGTTCATATAGTAATTAAAAAGTGACCTTATGTAGGTGGTGACATGTTGAATTCTGTCCTCCAAAAGATGTATTGAAGTCCTCACGCCCAGTGCCTCGAAATGTTATCTGATTTAGAAATAGGGTCCTCGTGGTTGTAATTAGTTCAGATGAAGTCATCCTGCACAAGGGTGGACTCTTAAACCAGTGTGACTGGTGTCCTTCTAAGAGCAGGGAGGACAGTCCCACTCCCCCCTCCCCCCCCAGGGATAGGACCTTGTGATGATGACACCTTGCTGAGGCTACAGGCCAGGTATTGTCAAGGCCTGACAGCCACTACTGGGAACTTGGGAGAGGCGGGGAAGGATGCTCACCTTGCTAGAAGGGGCGTGGCTCTGAGGGACCTTGATTTTGGATTTTTAGCCCCTGGAATGTGAGAGAACAGATTTCTGTTGCTTTAAGGCCCTCAGTGTATGGTATTTTGACACAGCAGCTCTGGGAACCAGTGCATAGGTATTCCCCAAATATACATTTGTTTCTTTTAGGTAAATTTAGTTCTTCCTAGATGCATTTAGATTCTAAAAAGAGGAGCTCTATATTTTTGAATCTCTAGATCTCACGTTAAGCTCCCCCAATTTTTGTGGCATAAGTAAACTTAAGTGTTTTTTAAAGTTTGTTTGTTTGCTTGTTTATTATTTATTTATTTGTTTGTTTATTTATTTATATTTAGAGAAAGGGAGTGAGAGAGAGAGAGAGAGACTGTGCAAGTAGGGGAGGGGCAGAAAGAAAGAGGAAGGGAGGGAGGATCCCAAAGCAGGACCCACACAGAGCCCAATGTGGGGCTTGAACCCACAAACTCTGAGATCATGACCTGAGCCGAAATCAAGTGTCAGATGTTTAACCGACTGAGCCACCCAGGCACCCCTAAACTTCAGTATTTAAAAATTTTTTTAAACGTTTATTTATTTTTGAGAGAGAGAGAAAGAGAGACAGAGCACAAGTAGGGGAGGGGCAGAGAGAGAGGGAGACACAGAATCTGAAGCAGGCTCCAGGCTATGAGCTGATTCTGGACACAGAATCTGAGCAGGCTCCAGCATAGAGCCCGATGTGGGCCTTGAACTTACAAACCGTGAGATCATGACCTGAGCTCAAATCGGACACTCAGTGGACTGAGCCACCCAAGCACCCCTAAACTTAAGTATTTTTGATGTATACAGTAGTACATGATACTATAGTACTAAGAAGTGATTTTAAAGTAGCCTGTATTATATTTCAAAAGGGCTGTCATTAATGAGTGTGTAACTACCATAGTGAGTGTGTTGGAATTCTGGAATATAATCTTGGCAGTGTCATTTTTCTCTCCTATTGTCCCTCAGAATTCTCTGTGGACTTGGTCTTCTCTCCTGCTCTAGGAGAAAGAGCTAGAAGCTTTTCTGGTCATTTTCAGAGTTTTTCTGGTCACTTTCCGCTGACCAGACTCGACCCAGTGATGAATATGATCAGGTCGGTAGAATATCAAAGCTTGAACCTTCTGTAAGGTGTTTTTCCTTCCCGCAACTCTGGTCTTCAGCCGGAGAGGGACCTGCCCCAGCCTGGCGGTGGTGTTGGTGAGGCTCACAGCGGGTGTGGGCCTTCATCTCTCTGTCTCTGCTCAGGGCTTCTAGGGCTCCCCCTCCCAACACCCCCGCCCCAGGCAGCTACCTAGATGTTCAGACCTCCAGGATTTGCAGTTCAGGGCAGGCAGAGGAGGTCAGGGAAGCAGGAAAACTGACTTTTCATGATTCAAAATGGCTGCCCCACATCTTCATGTTAATCATCACCTTTTCCCCTTGAAACTCACCACTTTCTAACATACTGTACATTTTACTTCTTTGCTATGTTCATTGTTTGTTTTTCATCTCCTCCCACTAACACAGAAGGCAAAAATCTTGGTTTTCTTCGCTGACATATCCCAAGCTTGGAAAAGAATGCTCGGCAATCATAGACGCCTAGTGGACGTTTGTGGAAGGAATGGACGAATTCAGGAAAGTGATGTGCATCATCTTTCTGGGCTTGACAGGTGTGGAAAGCTAACTTTTTTTTCTTGCGTCCTTCTGTGAGATGCTGGGAGTTTCCCTCCCTAGTCCAGACCTGAATTTATATCACGGGGGCTCTCACAGCTCCTCACGTGGGTGAAACATCTCTGTTGCCTCCATGGCTGTTGTCACCCAGCTGCAATTTTTCAGCTGCTTTATGCTGAGATTTCCGAACCCTCCATGAGGCCCCTTTGACCAGGATGCATGACCACCTTTGCCTCAGCTTCCCCAGCCCCACCTGGTCCTCTCCGGGGCTTTACTTTTGGTTCTCGGGAAACACTCTTGCTTTCTTGACAAAGGCTGGCAGAGTGGCCTGTTCCCGTGGCGCTACCTCTACTTGCTCTGCTGGCCCAGCAGGCAGCCAGCTCAGGTGGGTTCTCCGGGACTGAGTCAGGGGCTAACTCACTGTGCTACCAAGAGGACTGTTGACGCCTACCCCCTGGGGTGTTGAAGTCAGGGGCCAAGCCCCTTCAACTTGCCTTCTTGGAGGTGGCTGAGGAGGGGGCCTTCAGCACCCACTCTCTTCCTCAGCTCCTCCCCTGTGAACACCCTTGATGTGAGAGACTGGTTGGTTTGAGGGTTACATGACCCTTCCCCCACTTCCTTTGTGCAGTCCACATGCTATGTGGTAGTCTCACACCTCACTGCGGCATGTGGTACCTATTGTCATTAGGGGGCTCAGTGAAATGGCATTTGATCCCTGTTACCAGGGCTCACTGTGTCAGGCCCCCCCAATCAGCCTATAATACAGAGTGTAGCTGCATGACTGCCTTCTGTTCTCTATGAGCCAGGTACTATTCCTGTAACAATTTTACTGAGGCAAAGAAAATTTGATATCTTGCCCAGATCAACCAGCTACTAAATGACAAAGCCCAGATTCAAATCCAGGTTTCTCTGACTCCAGGGCCTGATATGGATTTCTGCAGCCTTCATTGTTTGGAATGGAACATGTTTATTGAAAGTGGGAAATAAAGTTCAGGGTTTACCCATAACTTATAACTCTATGTGGCAAAGGCTATTAGGGGTTCATCAAAACCCATGTTCCCCTTTTCTTTCTGGAAACTTCATGGCTGAACTCTATTTCCCAGGTGTCCTTGTCTTCTGGATCCCTGGACTCAATTCCAGTGTGTGTGTGTGTGTGTGTGTGTGTGTGTGTGTGTGTGAGAGAGAGAGAGAGAGAGATAGAGGGGTTCCCACAGTACACCAAACAAATTCTCTCTCACCAGCAGGGTGTCTGAGAACTCAACTCAGTTCTGACACTGTCTACCTGATATAGTATCAGATCTCACAGGTTAAGGGTTCTGTCCTATAATTTTTTAATGTTTATTTATTTTTGAGAGAGACACACACAGAGTGTGATCAGGGGAGAGGTAGAGAGAAAGGGAGAAACAGAATGTGTATCAGGCTCCAGGCTCCGAGCTGTCAGCACAAAGCCCAACATGGGGCTCGAACTCAGGAACTGCGAGATCATGACCTGAGCCCAAGTCGGACACTCAACCGACTGAGCCCCCCAGGCGCCCCAAGGCTTCTGTTCTGTAAGATCGTGCTCATCCCCCTCCTTCCACTCCAACTCCAGATGCCAGTCCCAAGCCCAGGTTGTTACCCGTATTTCTTTGTTTGTCTTTTAAAAAAATGTTTATTTCTTTGAGAGAGTGACAGACAGCGTGAGCAGAGGAGGGGCAGAAAGAGAGGGAGACACAGAATCTGAAGCAGGCTTCAGGCTCTTAACTGTCAGCATAGAGCCTGATGCAGGGCTTGAACCCATGAACTGAGAGATCATGACCTGAGCTGAAGTTGGATGCTTAACCGATAGAGCCAGCCAGGCACTCAGTCACATGTACTTCTGACTGGCTATAAACCAGAGGATCCCACACCTCCTCAAGTCTAATTTATTTGCTAGGCTGGCCATGGAACTCAGAGAAACATTTTACTTATTAGATCACCAGTTTATTATAAGAGGATATACTTTAGGAACTGACAGATGGAAGAGAGGCATAGGGCAAGGCGTAGGGAAAGGGTATGGGGCTTCCCTATGCCCTTCCTGGGGCACTGCTCTCCCCAAATTTCCAGATGTTTATGGACCTGGAAGTTCTCCAAACTGTGTCCATTAGAATTTTTACGGAGGCTTCATTACCTAAGCACAATTGATTAAATCACTGACCATTGACAACTGATTCAACCTGTAGCCCTTCTCCTTCCCCCAGAGGCCAAGAAGTGAGGCCAAAAGATCCAACTTTCTAATCACAGGGCTGGCTTCACTGGCACCCAGTTCCCATCCCCACAGGAGATCCCAAAGCCATCTTATTAACATAACAAAAGGCACCTTTATCACTCAACACTTCGGACATTGCAAGAATCTTGGGAGCTGTGAGACCAGAACTGTGGACAGCTGAATGACCAAATATATATTTCTTATAAATAGAAATCTCACACCTTGCTATTAGGAGTGGCACATATTTCTGAGTCCTACCCAATAGAATGTACTGTGTGCCATTTCCAGCCTGGGCTTATCCCCATACTGTCTTCCAGGCTATCCTTTTCTGAAGGCTTGATTTCAACACCCGGGACCACCTCAAAAGTCACCATTAGAGATGGTAGAGTTTTTGTAGCCTGAGTCTCTTTTAAGTGACTGCACAGAGCGGGGCTGCTATGGAGGAGGGCTGTTCATCTATCCAGAATTAATATGGGAGCACAGAATAGACTTCTGTAGTGGTGAAGTCATTCCATATTTTGGGTCTTCGCCACAGAAGTTAGCTATTCCAATTAACACAGGCTGCAGTACTGATACATAACCAGGTGCGTCAGCAGAGCATGTGACTTATGGGCCAGATGGAGACAAGTGCCACATAAAATCCATTCATGGTAGTTATTTCTTAGAAAAACAAATATATTGATTACAGTTTTCCTCAGGGCACCTGCATGGCTCAGTCGGTTAAGCATCCGACTTTAGCTCGGGTCATGACCTTGAGGTTCATGGGTTCAGCCCTGCATCAGGCTCTGTGCTGATGGCTCAGAGCCCGGAGTCAGCTTCTGATTCTGTGTCTCCCTCTCTCTCTCTGCCCCTTCCTCTCTCTCTTAAAAATAAATGCTGTGGGGGTAGTTCAAGGAGTCCATAAATAAATATGATCTACATATTATCTTGGCCACATCAGATAAAGCATTACCAGTAACAAAACTCTCTCAATCACATTCTAATTTCTCATTTGTACTAAAAAAATTAACCAAAACTTCCACGAGGCTTGGCAAAAGGAAGTCATCAGTCACTTCTGCAAATGGAATCATAGCTGCCATGCCCTTGCATGTCTGCTTAAAATTTAATTTCAATCTGGCCATTAGAACCATGTCCAGGGGAAATGTGATGTCTGGAAAGATAGCTCATTAAGCATACAACAGTTCAGCTCCTTAAATAAACTAAATTAATTTATTTGCACACTACTTTTCCCCTGTAGGAAGACAGCCCGCATCCCTAGGTTCTTTTCAATTACACCAAGGTTCACACCCTCTTCATGGCCTGTTACGTTTGAAAGGATTCTCTGTACCTTCATGACTCGGGGAGAGAGTCACTGGCTGGCGGGGCCCCTTAGGAGTTGTGTGATTTGGGCAAGTTACTTGACCTCTCTGTATTTCCATTTCCTCTACTGCAAAAGTATGAGTTGTGAGGATTGAATAGCAGATATAAAAGAAGCAATTGTACCAGTGGCTGGCATTTAGTAGTGCTATGTAAGTATTGCTGTTGTTACTACAGCGATAGTATTAATATTCTTCTTGAATATTGACTTTCAGAATGTTGACACGGTTTTTCACCTTCCTCTCTTAATACGCTTGAGTGGAAGCGTGTAGAGAGTTACAGCTTATCAAGATGGTATTTTTATGTCCAAATAGCATTTGATATTTAAATATATGTTTTTTTTTAAATTAACATATGTAGTCATGTATTTATTCATTAAATCTACTACTTGCCAAATACCACGCTAGGTAGTAGGTACACTAAGTTAATGCAGTAAGCCAAATTATTCTTTGTATTTCTTCTGAGATTTTTCTCATCTAAACCCTGTTGATTAGAAGCCATTTTTTTCCTAGCCTCAGAAATTTTATGGAAACACTTTGACTTTGTATCTTAAATATTCAAACTTTTATAAGCTGGTCCTTTCTTGCAGGGCCTTTTCTGTAACATTCTTTAGTCTACTTACTAGGTATTGGGTCTGATTTCCATTAATTAAGAAATCAGCTGACATCTGGTGCATTTGTAGAAGAATGAATAATTCCACCTTTTTTAAAAGTTAGATTTATTTTAAGAAGTTTAATTCTAATTCTGAGTGTGTTATTTTGTATTTGTTTCCTTTTTATGTCCCCTATAAAGTGAAAAACAGAAAACGTTTCCTAGGCTGGTGGATGATTATGGGAGTCACTGACCAGAAAATGTGGGCCATGAGCCCTGGAAAGTGCCTCCGGCTGGGCTGTCATGCACTGTCATTCTCTCTTTGGGGGTCATGGTGGACAACTCTAGTGCCCAGTGTCGTTCTTCCTTGCAGAGCCTGGGCATGTCCTCATAGTCCAAGCTTTAGTGCTAAGTGACCCTGTTCAGCTACATGAGCTGCCATTTGAGATGAAACTTATTTTCTACCTCAGGTCTGTAAGGTGGAAAGTTCCCTGTAAGCCACAGGGACACATTTTGAAAGGCTCTGTGGGGTGCCTGGGTGGCTCAGTCAGTTAAGGGTCTGACTTCAGCTCAGGTCATGCTCTTGCAGTTTGTGGATTTAAGCCCCGTGTCGGGTTCTGTGCTGACAGTTCAGAGCCTGGAGCCTGCTTCGGATTCTCTGTCTTCCATTCTCTCTGCTCCTCCCCTGCTCATGCTCTGTCTCTCTCTGTTTCTCAATAATAAATAAATGTTAAAAAATTTTTTAAAGGCTCTGTATTAGTTCCTAGAGTTGGACTGGGTGGCTAAACAACAGAAATTTATTCTCTTCCAGGTCTGAAGACTCTAAGTTAAAGAACCAGGACGTTGGCAGGGCCATGACCTCTCTGAGGGCCCTGGGCAAGGATCCTTCCTTGACTCTTCTAGCATCTGGTGGTTCTGGACAATCCTTTGTGTTCCTTGGCTTGGAACATTACTCCAATCTTTGTCTCTATCATCCAGGGTGTTTTGTGCATCTCTTCAGTCTTCCTCTGTGGGTGTCTGTGTCCCTGTGTCTCTTTTCCTCTTATAAGGACACCAGGCATGTGGATTAAGGGCCCACCCTACTCCAGTATGGCCTCATCCTAACTAATGACATCTGTGATGATCCTATGTCCAACAAAGTCACATTCTGAGGCTCTAGGGAGGATGTGAATTTGGCGGAGTACAGCCTTGTTGCCTTGTGTCATTATCATGCAGCTGGTTTATCCAGCCTGTGGTTGTCACCTTGGTGATGAAGGGTGAAAGAGAGGGCTGGTGGAGGAAGGAAGTGGTGTGGAGTGGGGGTGGGTGATGAGTGGGAGGCATGTGGTGGGTGGGGGTGGGGTAGGAAGCCATGTGAGTAGTTTTCCTAGTAAAGGGTTGTGATAGAAGGACAGAGCCCATAGAATATGCACCTGGGAGAGGTGGGGAACCCAGAAATCAGGGGGAAGGACTCATAAACCCACTGTGAGCCTAGCTCACAGCCTGGAACCCACCCACAACTACATTCCAGGATTCACAACCCCAGATGGCCCAGCTGACCTCCCCACTTGTGGGGTCTGCCCTGTTCTTTGCCCAGCTCGACTGACTTTATGGGATGGAGGACAGAGCACAACAGGTAGATTAGATTCTTACCCTTTTCCCCAGAAAGCCTCCATATGTCTTGGTTCACTAGAATCATGCATTTATTAGCATTTTTATTTTCTGAAACCATGGCGGTGATTATAATCGCAGTTCCGCGATATATACCGTGACAGTTTTGGAAGTACCTTGAGGGTTATCTTCATTCATTATGTCTACGGCAGCTCTGGGCTTTTTGATAGAAAACCTTTAGAAGGGTTCAGACAGCCAAAGGGCATTTTTGGAATTTTTAATAATTTTCTCTCTCTCTGAGTTGGGTGGTTGGGGCAGAGGACGTTAATGCCATTTATTACTTATTCTGCAGCTATTGCTTTGCTGTCTACATTGAGGGCATTATGCACACTTACTGCTTGGTTCATTTCCTAGGTTGTCACATTATTGTTGTAGCATGGCATTTAACATTATAATTTGGTCTGTTTTTCAAATGTTATATATGCAATTGATGTCTCTGCTCTCTTAAATATAAAAGCTAGAAAGAAATGCCATTCTCTACTTCTCAACATAGTTTTGAGGCGCCTGGGTGGCTCAGTCAGTTAAGCTGACTTCACCTCAGGTTATGATGTCACGGTTAGTGAGTTCGAGCCCCGAATCCGGTTCTGTGCTGACAGTCCAGAGCCTGGAGCCTGCTTCAGATTCTGTGTCTCCCTGTCTCTCTGCTCCTTTCCCATTTGTGCTCTGTCTCTGTCTCTCAAAAATGAATAAATGTTAAAAAAAAATTAAAAAAAAAAACCAAAAAACCCCCCAAACCCATAGTTTGTTTCCTAGGATCAATATAATTCTCTACACAAGGTCCTAACAGACCATACTCTAAGTCTCGTTTTGCTTTGTTTTCTAGTTAGTTAATTGGATTTTTTGGTGGTATGATAGATTTACTTATTTATATAATTATATAGCTATATATAACCCCTTTATTTTATAATCAAGGTGTTTTGTCTATCAATAAATATCCACTCTTTATATTTCAAAACAGTTGCCAAATTGCTTTACCAGTTCAGTTTGTATGATGAAATTCACACTGTGATTGAAAAGTGCATTTCTTCACAAATTGACATATTTGGTTAGGCGCTTTTGGAGGGATGATGATAAGTCTGAGCTTTTTGTGGAACAAAGCTACAGAAGGGAGAGTAGTTAGGAATGGGACAGCATGGAAGAAGGCTGGGAAAGTTGTCACATATAAGATTGTCCCCCAGTGGTCTGTGGCAGTGGCCCTCAACCGTCGCTACATAGAGGAATCACCTGGGAATGTTAAATAGCTCCAGCACCCAGTCCTGACCTCTGGATGCTTTGGCTTACTTGGCACGGGATGGACCCTGCATCAGACTTGCCTCCCATGTGGCAGGGAGCATGAAACCAAATATCTAGTAGATGCCATGTATAATTGCTGATTTCTTTCAGAAGCTATCAGTTCTCAAAGCAGAGTAGGGAAAAGGAAAACTACTTTCGTCAATAAGCACAAAACTTGGCTACTCTAGATTTGAAAGTAGATTAGCAGTCTTGGGAAGGGTGGGCTCCTATTCTCCTGAGACTCCAAGCTACACCAAGCCCTGCCCTAAACACAGCCCTGCCCTAACACCCCTGCGATAGAACTGAGGGGAGACTGGAATATTCAAGTCAGGTTTTATTATCAACTAGGCCAACAGATGTAAAATAAGATCTCAGCGCCGCTATCTATAAAGCCTTAGGTTGGAGGAAGGGGTCACTTAGCTTCTTGTAGTTTGGTTTCCTTGTATTTCTTTTCTTTTTTTTTTTTTTTTTTTACCTTAATTTAAAAATACTTTATTGCTGGGGCGCCTGGGTGACTTAGTCGGTTAAGTGTCCGACTTTCGCTTAGGTCATGTTCTTGTGGTCGTGAGTTCGGGCCCCGCGTCGGGATCTGTGCTGACTGCCAGCTCAGAGCCTGGAGCCTGTTTCAGTCTGTGACTCCCTCTCTCTTTGACCCTCCCCTGCTCACTCTGTCTCTCTCTCTCTCTCTCCTAGAAATAAATAAAACATTAAAAAAAAAATTAAAAAAAATACTTTATTGCTAAAAAATGCTAACCATCATCTGAGCTTTCAGTGAGTCGTAACCACTGGTCACAGATCACCATAACAAATGTAATAATAACAAAAAAGTTTGAAATATGGTAATCACCAAAATTTGACAGAGACATGAAGTAAGCAAATGCTGTGGGGAAAACGACACCAAGACTTCTTTGACACAGGGTTGCCACAGACCCTTAATTTGTAAAAGAGTTATCCGTAAAGCACAATTAAGCAAAGTACAATAAGACAAGGGATGCCTGTATGCTTTCTCATTAAGAATCGGCTTACAGCAGGATACATCTATCCTACTGGTTGTTTCCCTGGCAGAACCCTAACCAACACATAAAATAATAATACATCTCAGGGGAGACAGAGTAGATCAGTGCTACTATTAAAAACCTAAAAGATGCAGAGAATGGTAGGCCCTGTATCTTTGCACCTATAGCAATATGGGAGTTCCCGGATGACCAGCTGGAGCAGAAAACAGCTTGAGCGTGGTAGGTCAGCTCAGTATGTGGGTATAAAGTGAAGATGAATGGTTCTGCATTACAGCCACATTTAGGGGTGGAGAAAGAAAAAATTTCCAATGGACCTCGAGCAGTGCACTTGACTTGGTGCAAAAGAAGTGGCCTAAATAGAGAATATTTATTGCATATATACGGACTCCTAGGCAGTGGTAAATGGCCTGGCCATCTAGTTGGGAGACTGGAAGGGAAAGGGCTGAAGATCAGAGACAAGGTCTGGTGTAAATGCTGTGGACTGACATGTGGGGGTAGGCAAAGTGTGAATATCTCTGTATCACACGTTAATATCTGATGTATCACATCAGAGCATCCAGCATGGAAGAGGCACTGAACTACCAAGCACACAAAAGGACTCACCCAGGTGCACTGGCCTTTGTCAATGGCTAACACACAACGGGCATAATGGACACATAAGCAAAGTGACCACAAGGGTCATCAGAGGTCCAACAGCAAGGACTCCTGCTTGCCAAGGCTCATCCAACAGGAACTCCTCTCACAGGCAACTTTGGCTCAAGAACTCACTGTTGGTCTTGCTGAAACATTCTCAGAATGCCAGAGCAGTGTAAAGCCTTTTCCTACTCAATCTTCCTTCTTTCCTCCCCTCTTCTCCAGCGGTTAGACCTCTATCAGGGTCTGACTGCTTTCCCTGACTCATGCCACCTCCTTCTCCATTTCCTTTCATGGGCATGTTCCCCTAAAAAATCTCTTGTGCATCTAATCTTGGACCCAAAATAACATACCAGGTAAACTAAATGTGCCCACTATTAAAAATGTATTCCTCGGTTTTACAGGGCCAGAAATTCAGTTTTAATAGTTCAGCAGGGATATTAAAGTCCTGGTGGGAACTAATTCCTACCAAACTCATAAGGGACTGATTGATAAAATAAAAGAGGAAGATTTTCAAAACTGTTGAAAAAACTGCCAAGGAGACCAGATGGGTATGCAGTGGAGCTGACAGTGTTCCCATCTCAGCAAGAACAGCTAATTAAAAAGGAAACTAGGTGGGACACCTGGGTGGCTCAGTCAATTGAGCCTCTGACTTTGGTTTGGGTCATGATCTTACAGTTCGTGGGTTCGAGCCCCATATCGGGCTCTGTGCTAATAGCTCTGAGCCTGGAGCCTGTTTCGGATTCTGTGTCTCCCTTTCTCTCTCTGACCCTCCCCTGCTCATGCTATCTCTCTCTCTCTCTCAGAAATAAATAAAAAACATTAAAAAAAAAAGGAAACTAGGCCCACAAGTAGCCTGGTATGTCTGAAATGTGAAAAAAGAGCTGGCTAGCCAAGAGGTAGAAACCCAAATGTCTATTCACTAATGAATGGGTAACAAAATGTGGTATATCCATACAATAGGATATTATTCAGCCATCAAAAGGAACAAAGTAATGGGGCACCTGGGTGGCTTAGTCGGTTAAGCGTCCGACTTTCGCTTAGGTCATGATCTTGCGGTTCGTGGGTTCGAGCCCCGCGTCGGGCTCTGTGCTGACTGCCAGCTCAGAGCCTGGAGCCTGTTTCAGTCTGTGACTCCCTCTCTCTCTGACCCTCCCCTGCTCATGCTGTCTCTCTCCTAGAAATAAATAAAACATTAAAAAAAAAAACTTTAAAAAAAAAAAAAGGAACAAAGTACTGATCCATGCTACAGAATAGATGAACTTAAAAAACATACTAAGTGAAAGACAATAGACACAAAAGGCTACATATTGTACAATTCCACTTATATGAAATGTCCAGAATAGGTATTCCACAGAAATGGAATGCAGACTGGTAGTTGACAGAGATGAGGAGAAGGGAATGGAGAGTAACTGCTTAATGGGGACAGGGTTTCATTTTGGAGTGATGAAAATATTTTAGGACTAGACAGTGGTGGTGGTTTTACAACACTGTGATTGTACCAAATACCACTGAATTATCCCCTTGAAATGGTTAATTTCATGTTATGTGAATTTCACCTTGATATAAATAAATAAATAAGTACATACATAGATAAATAGATAGATAGCAAGGGAAAAAATGTGGAAGATTCATCAACCAAAAAACAAAACGCACAAAAAAAGATGTTTATAAAAAATTTTTTTAAAGGAGGCTGGGGTGCAGAGGGAGGAGGCTGGTGTTAGGAATCACTATCACATTCACATCAAGCTGTCCAAACCTAGCTAAACCACACTTCTCCATTCTATGGGTATACCTGCCAACTGGAAAGGTCACCTAAACATCTAGCAAAAAGACCAGAATTCTAGAATCGCCTAACCCTTTCCTGGCAATTTCATCATAAACTGGGGTCATAAATTCAAGGGCCATGTTTATGAAACCAAATTTAGGATACCTCCTCCAGTAGGTACCGAAGATATTCCCAGAAACAATGGATTTCACTTTAAAATCCAGGATATTTGGCTGTTAAAACTACAACTCTCTCTGACTCTAATACTCAAGGGATTAAAAGAATTCAGCCTCAGAGATTTTACTTATAGTAATAGTAAAACCATAACTGAATATGATTGCATTTTAAAGGCCTAGTTCATTTGCAATTCTACCAGAGAGTCACAAGCTGCAGCTTCAGTGATGCCTGTGGTCACTGGGGTTAGAGGACTCTCGGTCCCAGGACTGTGGGGCCCTTTTATGCCTGTGGGACTTATCTCGGCTCCTACTTCTACCTCTCTGACTACGCCCCTCAGAACGCCCATTGTGCCGGCCAGAATGTGTGTCTGAGCTTTGACACCTATCTCCATCCCTGTTCTTTTCTTCTCTTTCTTCCCTTCTGATTGAGGACCTATGTTCATGCTTAGGCTTCTCCTTCTTCGGCTCCCTCTCTCTGTCTTCTGCTCCACTGCGGCAGATGGTCCTGACCTCAGGAGAGCTGGGATGGTGCCTCCGCACCTCTCTGGACTCTGACTTCTGACCACTCTCTGAGTTCTTGCTGCTGTGCTTTTTAGAGCCAGGGTCATCCTTTTCCTTGACCCCCTTGCTTCTGGGTGATGAAGAGGAGGCTGGCTGCTCTGCCTGTACCTCCCGGCCAGTCTTCTCTTTTTCTTTCTTTCTCCTCTTTCTTCCCCTTTTGTCTTTTTTGTGTTTTTTTGTGGGTTTGTCATCTTCAGAACCCTTAGATGAACTCACTGAGGGGGTGTAAGCCCCACAGCCCTTCTCCTGGAGTTCTTTGGTCATATCATCCATTTCTTCTGAGTCTTTAGGAGCCCGATAGTTAGACACATGATCCACTCGGATAGTTCTTCCTTTGATCTTGAGCCCATTAAAATTGCCAACAGTGAGAATTGTGCTCCTCTGGTCTTCATAGCAGAGGAAACAGAATGCTTTGGATTTCCCAGTCTTCTTGTCCCGCACCAGATTAATGTTAACAATCTCCCCATATTGTGAGAACACGCAAATGATGTCCCGTTCAGTCAGTTCGTAAGGAAGCCCTCCCAGGAAGATCCAGGCGCTGTCCTTATACACGGAGTGCCAGGACGCCTTATCCGCCACCCCAAGCTGGACCTCACGCTCATTCAGCTCGTTGATCAGATTCACTTTAGTTAAAGGGTTCATCTCCGCGGATCCGCTCTCAGCACCTAGTCACGGACTTCCGGGCGAGTCTACGTCGCGCATGCGCAGCCCTCTGGTTTCCTTGTATTACAAATAACCATAGTCCTCAACCTTGCAGGCAGGTTATCATGCATGGTTGTGGGAAATTACTGAGATAGCCGTTATAATAAAAAGCCTGACACATAATAGGTGTTAGTGATGGGTAGCTTTTGGTATTATTAGATTCAAACATTATCAACTTGAGTCATCTATACTCCAGCTAAGACTAGCTCAGGACCTGCTGACCCTGTTGTGGGTCCACAGTTCCCCATGGAGGCAGGGGGAATTAGGTCTAGACATCTCCACTGTGATCACAAGGTCAAGGAAAAACCTTTTCTCCCATCTTCCTCTGTAGCATCTAAAGAATTCAGTTTCTAGAAGGACCTTCCAGATCTTTTCTCTCTTTCTTTGAGAGGATGAGAAAGAAGACATGTGTATGCGAGCTGGAGAGAGAGGCAGAGGGAGAGGGAGAGACAGAATCCCAAGCAGGCTCCATGCCCAGATCCAAGCCCTATGTGGGGCTCGATGAGGCGCCTGACATGAGACTCAGTCCCACAAACCCGGGGTCATGACCAGAGCTGAAATCAAGAGTCAGATGCTCAACCGACTGAGCCTCCCAAGTGCCTCAAGGAACTTCCAGATCTTGATACAATTGACACTGGGAATGCTAAGCCCTTCATGAATGACCAGCTCCTTGTTCACTGGGATGGAGCTCACTGTAGCTCGATGCAACACATAATACAACACAACACAACACAACACAACACCTCCCACAGTCATGAGATGTATTCCTGGGAACAGGGATGTTGATTGCTGAAGCAAGAACTCCCGCACTGTCCTCTACAGCGATGATGTGCAAAAAGTGTGAAGGCCACACGGCCTCATCAGGAGATGAACATCTTTCTGAGTCACTAGGATCATTTCTATTATTTAAAGGCTCTATTTTAATCAGCTGTTAAAGATTCTTCCAGTGCATTTTTATCTTTCAAATTTCTTCTAAAAGTTCCATTGTTCCATTAACGAAGTTACTTGCTGCCTAAATTTCCTAACAACATAGGACATGGTCACAGATTACTGGCCAATAGTAAACTATTTTCTGGTAATACTCACTAATGCACTTCGTTCATTCATTGTCCATCCATCCATTCATTCATTCCTTTTACTTTTTGACCCCTTTCACCCATTTCTTTCACGCCCACTGCCACCCCATGCCTACCTCTCTCTGGCAATCACAGATCTATTCTCTGTATCTATGGGATTGTTTGGTTTTGCTTTTCAGATTCCACATATGAGAGAGACATACACTTTGTTTTTGTCTGTTCTGACTTATTTTATTTAGCATAATGCCCTCAAAATCTACCCATGTTGTTACAAACAGCAAGATTACATTTTTGTTTATGGCTAAATAATATCCTTATCTATCTATCTATCTATCTATCTATCTATCTATCTATCTATCTATCTATCATCTATCTATCTTACATCTCACTTTCTTTACCACTTATCCATCATCAGACACTTACATTGTTTTCATATCTTGGCTATTGTAAATAATGCTGCAATAATATGAGAGTACAGATATTTCTGGGTTAGTTTTTTTTTCCTTGGATAAATATTCAGAAGTGAAATTTCTGGATCATAGGTAGTTCTATCTTTATTTTTTGAGGAACCTCCATAATGTTTTCCATAGTGGCTACACCATTTATATTCCCATCAACAGTGATTGAGGGTTTCTTTTTCTCCACATCCTTGCCAATAACACTTGTTATTTCTTGTCTTTTTTAAAAAATAGGCTTCATGCCCAGCAAAGAGCCCAACATGGAGCTTGAACTCATAACTCTGAGATCAAGACCTGCCTGAGACAAGACCAAGAGTCTGATATTTAACCAAATAAGCCACACAGGCAACCCTCCTTCAATTTTTATTTTTTATATTGTTGAAATATGCTGCTTTTAACAGGTGGGAGGTGATATCTTGTAGTTTATATTTCCCTGGATTAATGATGTTGACTATCTTTAAAAACATTTTTTTAATGTTTATTTATTTTTGAGAGGCAGAGAGACAGAGTGTGAGTTGGGGAGGAGCAGAGAGAGAGGGAGACACTGAAGAGAGAGAGAATCTGAAGCAGGCTCCAGGCTCTGAGGTGTCAGCACAGAGCCTGATGTGGGGCTCGAACTCATGAACTGTGAGATCATGACCTGAGCCAAAGTCAGACGCTCAACCGACTGAGCCCCCCAGGTGTCCCTGAGTTCATTTTATGTACCCGTTGACTATTCGTATGTCTTCTTTGAAAAAAAATGTCTTTTCAAATTCTCTGCCCATTTAAAAAAATCCGATTGTTCACTTGCTTTTGTATAAGCTCTTTATATATTATGAATATTAACCCCTTATCAGTTACATGAGTTGCAAATATTTTCTCCCGTTCAGTAGGTTACCTTTTAAATTTGTTGATGATTTCCTTTGCTGTGCAGAACTTTTTTAGTTTGAATTTGAGGTGGTCCCACTAATTTATTTTTGCTTTTGCTGTCTGATTTAAAAAAATCACCAAGACTAATATCAAGAAGTTTATTGCCTATGTTTTCTTCTAGGAGTTTTATGGTGCCAGGTCTTATATTCAAGTCTTTAATCCATTTTGAGTTAATTTTTGTGTATGTGAGATAGTGGTCTAGTTTTATTCTTTTGCATGTGGCTGTCCAGTGTTCCCAGTACCATTTGCTGAAGAGAGTATGTTTTCCTCATTGTGTATGCTTGGATATTTTGTCATAAATTAATTGGCCATATATATGTGGGTTTATTTCTGGGCTCTCTATTCTGTTCCATTGATCTTTGTGCCTGTTTTTGTGCTGGTACCATACTGTTTTAATTACTTGTAGCTTTGGACTCAGCTCTATGTTTATCAAAAGATTTCCAGAGGAGGAAATAAAATCAGTGTCTCATTCTCTCAAGCTTAGAGAATGATGCCTAGTTATTATTGCTATTATTATAGCTATTAAAGTTTATAAGCCACTCCTAATTACAGAATGGCACAGTGCTTTTCAGAATATGGTCCCTGAACTGGTAAAAGCTGGTGGACAGTTTGTTTCTGGTCCACATGAGGTAAGTACAGAACTCGAGAATAGGTGTTTAGAATGTTTTAGCGACATTTGGCATTGTCGTAGGGCCAGTGACTGGTACAGACTGGTGTCAGACAGCAGGGTTTAAACTGATCCTTGTGTTTTCAGACTCTCTTGGTGTGTTGAAGGCGGCACAGGGTGCAGATTAGTTGTGTCCTTCAGTACCTCACCTCCATCCACAATGACCTGGGGAAAAACAAAATTGGTGCTTCCCCACAGATGGCCTGAGGTGGTGGCCTTCAGACCCACTCCTACTTTCGCAGCTGTGAAAATAACAGCTGGGGGGGATCGTGACCAGCTGACGGCGGAGTCTGGTAGGAGTAGAGTTGGAACAACAACTGGCTTTTACATTTGATTCCTCAGCCACCGTCTCATAACAGCCTCAAACCAGCAAGGTGTTCGGAAGCCAAACTAAACGCTGGAGGAAAAGGTGAGTAGAGATCCAGCTCATGTGTAGGATCTTGGGAGATCTGAGTGGCCCCCGTTTTCTTTGTTTTCTAAGGAAACATAGTAAAAACCCATAAAAACCCCAGGCGTGTCTCTGTAGAGGGGAGAAGTGTGACTTCCGATGTTTTAAAAGAACAGCTAGAACCAGATTGAGCCTATATCGAGGAGCGATGAGAGAGTCTGCATTTGGAGAATCAAGAAAAAAATGTGTAGAGCCAGAAGCTGAGAGAGTTTCACTCATGTACTGTTTTGGGGGGCACCTGCCATGTTGTAAGCGCTGTTCTTGGTCCTGAGAATACAAACTCCACTTGGTCACATACTTGTCTTCAGGGGTGTGTAATCTAGTGTGGGGGGCAGACAACCCAACAGACTCCTGTGTCATATATATGTAATGCACATGTAATGTATACATAATATATCAAATATGTTATATTATATAATTCTACATAGTTTCCAAGTAGTCGTAAGAATGAGGGAGAGAAATAAAAGAGCAAGGGGCTAGAGGTGCAGAGAGAAAGACTGTCTGAGGAGGTGAAATTTGAGCAAAGACTTTATCAAAGCAAAGGCTTGATGGCTAATGTGGTGGAGAGACTGATGGTGAACCGAGGGGCAAACAGGAGAATGACACCTTTCTGGAGACCTGGAAGAGCGTAGTCAGGAAGGTGGTCAACGTCAGCTGTGGGTGTGAAGAGTTTGGCTGGCTCCATGGGCAGCTGGCAGATGAGGCTGTAGGCATAGGCAAAAGTAGAAAGGGGGTCTGTATTTGAGAACTCCAGGCTTTGCAAGGTATTGGACAGAGTGAGGTGTATGTGTATGGGGGTGGGGAGGGTTCGCACAGATGCCGGAAAAGAAAGGAAGAAAAGCCCCATGTGCCATTGTGTGAAGTCATTTGGGCTGTAGCCCGACCCTTCCCTTGATCCGGGGAATATGGAGGGAATTTTAAGCCCAAGATATGACCACATTTGCTTTTCAAAATCTCTCTGTGGAAGCAATAGGATGAATGGATAGAAGGCAGGGAATGGAAACAAGCGAGGAGGCCGCAGGAGAAACCCGGGTGAGAGTGTGCAGGCAGGGAGGAGGGGGCAGATCTGAGAGCCAGACAAGCTTGCGATCATTAGGGTTTGCTTACGGATTGACTGGACACAGTGGATAAGAGTTACTCAGTTTAACAAATAAGTGATGCTGTTCAGCAGTCCCAGCACAAGGAAGACGGGAAGTGAAGCAGGTCTGGCTTGGGTAGATGGTATTTTGGTTTGAGTTTGTTGATTTGGAGTGACTGCTAGACACCCAGGTGGATGTTCCAAGTGAGTAAGCTGTTGGGTATGTGCGTTCACTTGCATTTATTGGGATTTGCCAATGGGAACGATCACTGGACTGTGCTGTAGGGCGAGTTGCAGCGGAAATCCTACGGAGGTGATTTCCCACCGCTTGCTTCGTATCTCTGAAGTCAGGATGTGCCTGTGGCCATAATTTCTTTGGGGTATTGTTGGAACAAGGGTGAGCCAGTCCTCTCTGCTCCGTGTATGGCGTGTTATATTCCCACATAACAGGAGGCAATGTTTGAAGTGCTGTATTTCCAGTGACTCACTTTCCTTCAGTAGAGCCTATCAGAGAAGCACTACTGATCATTTTCTCGATGGAGAACGGAAGGCACAGAGAAGTTAAGTAACTTGCCAAGGTTGCACAGTGCCTAAGTGGCAGAGTGCAGATTCAGTCCAGGCAGGTGGGATACAGGGTTTGTGCTGATAATTACCACAATATACTTGCCCTCAAACTGGAGGCTCTACCAATCTGAAGTACCCTCCTGATCTTTACCTTCCAGGCCTTCCACTGTCTCCTGAGGGAGGAGCATGGAGCTCCAGGAAAAGGTGTATCTTTATGTCCAGAATATTTTTCCTCTTTAGTTCTTCCATGGTACTTTCCAAAGGCTCACTCACATGCTTTATGTCAGTCATTCTGGGTCAAAGTTATTTGCCAGAACACTTGATAACCTAATAATGACAGAAAGAGAGTGCCAGAGAAATAAATAACCAGCCTGGAGAGTGCCATTAAGACCAAGGAAAGCTAGCATTTCTTCTCATAGGCACAGCTCGGGCTGACAGCAGCGCTTTTCAGATTCTGGATTGCAACCCTTCAGTGGGTTGGGAAATCAACTGAGTATATTGTAATCACCATGCCTTCAAATAATGAAACAGAGCAGGATAGAATAGGATGTATAGTGGGTATATTACATGTAATATGGGTACGTTATATGTGTGGATATATATTTGGATCATGACATAAATATATTTCTTTTTCTTTTTTGAATGTTTATTTATTTTTGGAGGAGACAGAGAAAGAGCATGAGCAGGGGAGGGGCAGAGAGAGAGGGAGACACAGAATCCGAAGCAGGCTCCAGGCTCTGAGCTGTCAGCACAGAGCCCAATGTGGGGCTTGAACTCACGAACCGCGAGATCGTGACCTGAGCCGAAGTTGGATGTTTTGCCAACTGAGCCATCCAGGTGCCCCTAATATAATTCTTATTGTGGTTTGTGTTCAAAAAATGTTTAAAAATACTGACCTCGAGCACTTTTTACTCTGTGATTCCCTGGCCAAAAAAAAAAAAAAAAATTCACTGAACTACTCTAGTCTCCCTTATCTGTGGTTTCAGTTACCTGTGGTCAGCTGTGATCCAGAAGTGGATGGTCCTTCTGACAATATGTCAGAAGGTCAATAGCAGCCTAGCAATAGGTCACAATGCCTAAGTCCTTCCCCTCACTTCACCTCATCACATCGGCATTTTATCATCTCACATCATCTCAAGAAGCAGGGTGAGTGCAGTATGATAAGCTATTTTGAGAGAGAGAGAGACATGCATACTACATTCATATAACTTTTTATCATAGCATATTGTTATAATTGTTCTATTTCATTATTCATTGTTGTTGCTAATCTCTTATCATGCTTAATTTATAAATTAAACTTTATTATGGCTAACTTATAAATTAAACTTTATCATAAGTATGTGTGCATCAAAAAACCCCATAGTATATATAAGGTTTGGTACTACACGCCGTTCAGGTGTCGCTGGGGATCTCAGAACATATCCCCTGTGGATAAGTGGGACTATTGTATTTTCTTCTCTAATGAACTGATGTAGGCACATATTTGTGTACTTTAAACATATTTGCATAGTATACTGGCACTAAATGTGGTATACCCGTAGATCTGAAGCTCAGACCAGAAACCTGCTCTAGCTCATGATTTGTGTGTGTATGGGGGGCGGGGGGCGGCAGGTTGTGGCAGGTAGATGGTAGGTTGTCAAAGTGGAAGCTTTAGCAGGATACAGAATCACCTGGAAAGAGTGTGTGGATGAGCAGAGAAAGAGGAGAGGGTAGAATCTGGGGAACTATTTACCTTTAAAGCCGGAATATTGGAAAAGGAGCTCCCAAGAGGCACTGCAATTGGACAAAGAAGTGGGAGGGATCCCTGGAGGGTGTTGGCATGGGAGCCAAGAGAGGAAAGAGTCTGAAGAGCAAGGAGTGGCTCAAGATGGTCCAGCATGGCAGGAGGTCAAGCTAGGTAAGAGCTGGAAAGCATGCATTGAGTTGAGCAATGTGGAGCACCCTGGTGACCTTGGTTGGTGCCTTTAGTCAAGTGGTGGCAGTCAGACTGTGAGCGACTGAATGGTGAGTGCAGAAGGCAGACACAGGGTTGCTGAAATGTTTGGCAATGAAATGGGGAGTTGGCTAGACAGGGGATAACTGGTTTGTACCAGAAACAAACTTGACCGTAGTACAGAAAGACAAAATATTCACAAGCTAGGCTTCTAAGAAGGTGTAGGGACATTTTATCTCTGTTACAGATGAGTGAAACTAGGGATTCCCACCCCCTACTCCCAACAGGTTCCGTCATCTCTTAACAGTTGGGTAAGAATTTCTGGTAATTGCTGAGACCAGATTTTAGAATTATGATGAAGACTATTGTTGCTCTGGTTATTTATGCAAGCAATGGTTAAGTTTATTTTGGAATTATGATTCCAAAATAATTGTATGTGCATGATACAATTAAAAATCCCTAGTGAGGAGAAGGGAGGAAAAAAGAGTATGAAACAGTAGCCAAAAGAAAAAAATCACACGGATAGACCATTAACAACATTACTGCTGTCACTGCATAAAGAATTATGAAATAATGGATTGTATTCTGAAAACAGAAAATGCCATGGGTAACTGATAGAATCCAAAATTACAGATTAAATTTACTCTACTTTCATGATGAAAACCAGACTTGAAATTACTTTTGATTTATCATTTTTGCTTTACCAAATGTTTGAGACAATTAGGATGTAGGCACCTTACCACTGACATTTCTCAGTCAAGATAAGAACTCTCTGTTCAGGTTTGTGGGCCTTGGCGCTGCATTATCACAGCCTCAAGGGAGATTACCAGGTATCGTATAGTTATTGTGACATCTTGTCTTTAAGGAGTAAGGAAATTTGCATCCAGAGTATAAGTATTTGTTTCCTTGTTTCCCTGGGGGAGTGAAGAAAGTTGGGAACCCTGATTAAGTCACCTTATCTAACAAACTTTGGGCATAAAGTTCATTTTCAGAGATGAAGGAACTATGCATAATTCCTGAAAGAAACTTACCCCAAATCAGAGAGCAAGTAAAAAAGGTCCAGTTTAAGAAAATGCAAAGCTATGAAGAAAGGATATTGACGAATCTTCCTTAGGCTGCTTTCATAGCAGTGAGTAATTGCCTTAAGGTAAAAGCTCATCTCTTGTGTTCTAGAAAATTCTCAGACCATTCAATTCACAGAAAAACCATTCATTGTTTGTGATTGACCAGCATTTGAAAAAACTTGTTTAATGGGTTAGAAATGGAAGTGTTTGCCTTGAACAAAAAATGTGTAGTATTGGAGATGAGAAGTATTGCTAGTTTTGCTGAATTTAAATAGTCATCTATGTAAAGGGTCTCAGGATCGAGAAAAATCTCCTTATTCCCAAATATTTTGAAAGATGAAATGTGTGTGTGTGTGTGTGTGTGTGTGTGTGTGTGTGTGTGTGTGGTGGTAGTGGTGAGTTCACTTCAAGTGTAAATCATGTCCTGGGTGGAGCAAGTGGATTTACAGGAAAAGTAACTTTCATGTTAATTCAATTCCTAATTGCAAGTCAAGGTGACTCATTTGGGTATCTGAAGGTCAATGTATGCATAGAAAGAGACTGACTGACTCCTTCCTGGCTATTTTTCTATAAGTTAAGATGCCTAAAACCCTAAGTTTCTTCTTAAATGTCTCTTCATACCTGTCATTTTTGAAGTTGTAAGTGAATGCTGAGTTTTAAGCACAAAGCAAGAAGTATCTTACAAAGTGGGAAAAAAATTGACACAAGAACTTCTCAGAAAGAACTTAGTGAATTTTAATAAATTCTTTGAAGTTGCTCTTGAATGACTGAATTCATTGTCCAAAGACTCAAAGGAGTTGGCATTCGTTGGAATTTCCCAGTCTTTGCCATACTTCTGGATCACAGGCACAATTTTCAAAATATTGGTAGAGCCAGGTCCCAGTGCCAGAGTGAGGGAGAGATTTTGTATAGTTTCTCCTTCTATAATTACTATAATGTTAGCTGTTTTTGTTTTGATTGAAACTTTCCTGGCCGGTTCAGTCAGTCAAAGCTGGTGTGAGCTAAGCTGGACAAGCTTATTCTGTGTGGGGAGACTGTCATTAATCATCTCATCGCTGTCTTCCATCATCTTCCTCTTGGCCAACTAGGTGCTCACCCTCTTGGCTATGTGTTCAGGGTTTAGAATGACCTCCGATGCTCCACGCAGGCGGGGGTGGAGGTGACATGGAGAATAGTCATCAGCCTCTAGGGGCCAATCATGATAGTTCTAGCTCCTCTGTGAAAAGTTGGGTGGGGAACCCACTTTGAGGACAGCTGGGCTCTTCCTGGGGGCAGACACGTTTCAGCCTCACCCCCGCTAACTGTGATAGGGCTTCAGGGCCCACACCAGCTCCATCCCATTTCACATAATCCCCCACTAGATCCTTTCCGTTCACTCTTCAGGGCCTGCCCCGTCCTGGTGATGAGCTTCAGGTATCCCAGGAACTCCCGGGGGAAAGTCCCATCTCAGGCTCTTGGTGAAAATCTCAACCTGAAGGAACAAAGGCCGATTATAAATCTGGGTAGAGCAGACCTGCACATGGGTTGACTGCAGGCTGGAAGTCCAGGAGAAAGTTACTGGTTACTTCTTTTACTCTGTGTCTTTATAGCTGTTGGTCTAGAAGCCCACACAGAAACCTCTCCACCATAGAAAATGTTCCACCATAGAAAATGTTCAGAAGAAATTAACCTGATGGTCTATTTTTCTTCTCCTTCATCATCATCATCATCATCATATTCTTCTTCTTCTTCTTCTTCTTCTTCTTCTTCTTCTAGTAGCTATGGCTAACTTGACCAGCTTTTTAAAAAAGTTCATAAAAGCTACTGTGTTTGAGCATCTTTGTGATTTCTTTCAGTTGCCTGGACAGAAATGGAATGTTATGTGCAACAGACATGTATTAGTGTCTCCCTATAATTTTACACACATACACATACAGCTTTCTGTTTGTAACTTCCCCTTCTATCTCTTTGCCTGAAAACCTTATAATAAGCTCATTCATTGGTAACTCTACTTGGCTGCATGGTGTTTTCGGAGTAGAATTGGTGCAATTGCTTTCCCCGGTAGAAAGAGGTAGCTTGGAAATGGTATTGAGAGAGAGAGAGAAAGAGAAAAGCTGGCTGGTCAGGGAATGCAATACTAGAAATGCTAGGACCAGTAAACAGCACTGAGTCCTTTAGAGAAATGTTTGCTGTCTGGATGTCCCCAGCCCCTTAGCTAAGCGATGATCAAGCCTTCTGCCCTTTAGATATAAAGATAGCGTAATGCTCTGCCTATGAATGAACAGACGCATTGTAAGGAGAGAAAAACTGGTCTGAAGAGAATTTCTCGGGCGCTTTGATTGTCTGATTGCACAAACATCGCCTCGTCAATTTTTCTCACAATCCGAGAGAGGAAATGGCATGAATAGGAATGTGTTTGGAGTTGGAGGGTGGGAACAGGAGGTAGAGAGACGCTTCTCCGCCATCCGAAGAGGCAGGAGGCAAAGAAAATCTTCGTGAGGAACCTGCGGCGCGGACCCTCCCCGCGTCCCTCTCCCGGCGGCGGTCCCCGGTGGCTGGCACCCCGCTGACCCGGCAGCGCGCGGCCGAGGCCGCAGGGGGCGGCGGGTTCCGTGCGCCCCGAGACTGCTGGAGGCGGAAAGAGCAATTCCCCGTCCCCCCGGAGGAGAGAACGCGGCCACCCGCGCAGACGACCGTCTCTGGCCCCAGACCCAAGCCCGTGCTTCGCGTGTCTACACACGGGCGACCGCGCTTGCCGACGCGCACACGCTCCCGCCTCCTCGCGCAACTCCCACGCCCCAGCCCCCCTGGCCGCGCGGCGCCAGAGCCGCCTCCCCGGGGCTGCACCCAGAGGGTACTCCGCGGCGTCTTTAAGGCTGCGGTCCCCGCCCCTCCCTCTTCCCCGCCCCCCTCCGTGCCGCCGGGGCTCCTCCCGAGCGCCCCGCCAGCCGGGCTGCCGGGCGTGCGCGGCGCGCGGAGCAGGTGCCGGCCGGCCCCTCGCATGCCGCTGCCCGGCCGGAGGTGGTAGCGGCGCCGGGCGCGCTCCGCCCGCCCCTCCTCCGGGCCGCACTCGGGCTCCGGCGCGCGCGGGGACATGTCGGTGGCGACGGGCAGCAGCGAGGCGGCCGGCGGGGCTGGCGGCGGCGGCGGCGGCGGCGCGCGGGTTTTCTTCCAGAGTCCCCGGGGCGGCGCCGGCGGCGGTGGCTCGGGCTCCTCCCGGGAGGACTCGGCGCCCGTAGCCACGGCGGCCGCCGCCGGGCAGGGTCTGCAGGAGCAGGAGCAGCAGCAGCAGCAGCAGCAGCAGCAGCAGCAGCGTCGCCACCAGCAGGGAAAAGTGACAGTGAAATACGATCGCAAGGAGCTTCGGAAGCGGCTGGTGTTGGAGGAGTGGATCGTGGAGCAGCTGGGTCAGCTGTACGGCTGCGAGGTACCTGGGCGCGGGGCCGGGAGGCTTGGGGGCCCTCTCTCTCGCCTCGCTGTGCCCACACAGGAATTCTCCAGGGCGCCAGCTCTCGGTTGCGCACCTCCCTGACTCCAGGGGACCCAACGCCGGGAGCGAGGCTCAGGGCGTTCTCCAGGGTGCCCTTTGGCGCCCAGGGCGCGACGGTTGGGGAGCCCCCGTCTGGGTCCGGCGCCCGGGTGCCGGGAGAGCTGCGGGCCCCCTTGATGGCAATGGAGAGGGTTGGGTCTGGCTAAGCGCATTGCTTTTTCTCGGAACCTTTCTAGGCTCTGGCTGCAGCCACAGGAAGCGGGGCTCAGAAGGGTTCACCCCAGGTGCGCCGAACCCAATGAAAATAGTACTCACTGCCGAGATCCTGGCAATCCCGGGCTTTTGCGGAGAGGGAGCAGGGAAGGGACCTGAAGGCTGCTTAACGGAGCATAGAGATTCTGGGGACCCCAGAGGCTCCCCCTCGGTTTCTGAAATCCCACAGCGACATCGTGAGATGAACGCTTTCTCTTTTGCAGCCAGCCCCGACGCGTGTCCCCATAATTCATCCTTGCATTTACCGAAGCTGCACACGTTGGGCTTTGTTGAAGCAGCTGCTTTCTTCCTGGCCAAGCTCAGGCACCCCCGTGGGTGGGCGCAGAATGAGAGCCTTTGGCAACCTGGAAGGGTGCCTGGGTGAAAGGAGGGTAGCTTTGCGGGCGGTGTTCGGGATTGCCGGAATCCACCGGGTTCCCCTCCGGCACGGCAGGGGCTAGGGTTTACACTTCAAGTCTGAAGGACGTGTATATGCTCGATGTTAGGAGAAATATTTAGAATAAGCTGTAACAAACGCCTGCTAGAAAAATGAAGCCAAAACGATTCCCCGTGAGATTCGTTAATAACAGCAATTGTGAATGAAGTATTGTACTTCTCTTAAGGGCGTGGAGTTTGGGAAGGGTGGGGGGAATGAAGGGGATTAATAATTAAGGATATGGCTTTAAGTCAAAACCGGGTTTGTGTCCATACTGCTCTTAACCTTGCTCAGCAAGAAACTCACTGGCTTTTCTACTGGTTTGGGGTATTCTGTTTTTCACACATTTTATGGCCTATTGTGAACGCATCCTTTCCTTAAACATTCTCATTGCACAAGGCAACAGGGTTCTTATTACGGACTACTGTTGAATGATTATGATATAATGAAGCTTGACTATGTGACTAATGGGCTTGTAAAAATATATTGTTTCACCAGTCTGGCTCTTATAAAAAAGCCATTTTAATTGCATAAATAAAAACTAGCCAAAATAGGAAGTGTTCCTGGGATTTTTTTTTTTTTAATAGGAAGTTGGCCAAACTCTTTCAAGAAACACTATGTTTGATTTGGTTGGGATTGCTGTTGGGTGGGTGGATGTGCTCCGTCTTGCACCCTAATTGGAGGGTCCAATTAATTTTCATTTACTTCATACTGATCTTTATACTCCATTTTGGATTTGGGGAAGCTTTGAGTTAATAGAAAAACTGTTGAAATTAATAGTGCTTTAGCAGCGCTCCTTTTATGGAAGACGAATTAGGTGCAGTTGGAGAAACTAGAGAGTTCCAGCCCCTTAGCAGGTTGGCAAATCAAATATTTTAAAAATCCTTCAGAATACTTGGGGAAAAAATGGTGGATTGAATGTTCACTGTATGGAACGTGTAAGTTAGGTACATATTTTAAAGGGTAGTCATGACCTTGAATCTCTTCCTTGTACATCTCCTCTCCTATTTTAGACCTTCTGATATACAGCAAACAATGAAAGTTTTGAGAGAGAGAGAGAGAGCTATGTGCTGCCAGCATGTCATTATAATGTGACAAGAATTCCTCTTCAAGTTGTTTGCTGTCATTTTAGGTTGAAGGAATATTGGTCATTGAGAAGGTTGTTGGCAGTTAGTAATTACTAAGCTGATGATACACCTTTATTTCAAAATAAAAAGCATGTGGACTCACAAGTAGCCATGTAAAAAATTGTTTTCTCTCATCTATTTCTCCACTGGTAGGACTCTATTTTTAGCTTAGGTTCCCTGGTCTGGTAGCCTTTCCTTGCTGATAGCTTTAAGTATTTCAGCCTCTGGCTTTTTAATCTAGAAAACCCTACCCTTTTAGGGAATGTCCCTTTGACACTTAAGATTGGTAATGTTTTAAATTTTTATTGCATACAATTAACACAGAAAGTGAATTTGCCGGGCCTCAAACTGGCCAGAGGCCTGAGCTTTCTGCCAAGTCAGGGGAGATGATGCCACATATATTTGATTTCAGAAGAACTTCTATCAGGCAGGTCAGCAGTTAGATCACTTGTCCTTTTTGGAATAGAAAATAGTGATCTTTTGGAGAGGCATAAAGCATGCTTTTCAAAATTAGGGGTGGGAGAGAAGAAAGCTACAGAATAACTTCCTGGCTGTGGTCTTATCTAGCAGTTTGCAGTGGCCAGTTTTGTATGGCGAATAATATAAAGGCAAGCATCTCTGGAGCCCTTGTTACGTGTTAGGTGCTGTTCTCCACACTTTGTATGGACTAATTCATTTAGTCTTTACAACAACCCTATGAAGAGAGTGCTCTTGTCTCCGTTTTACAGATAAGGAAACTGAGACACAGAGTAAGAGGCTTTTCCAAGCTCACAGAGCTGGTGAATGGCAGGGGGTGGGGGTGGGGATATGAGTCATGGCGGTGTGGCTTCAAGTCCATATGCTAACCACCGGGTCTGCTGGTAACTTTGCAGGGTCCCGCGTAAGAGAACAGATTGAGGCCCTCATACTGTATGTGTAGAAATTTTAAGCTAATGAATTTGTAATGAGCATCATTTAAATTTATTCTGTCTACTTGCCTGGATATCCCCATAGTGGCTTGGAAGGGTAGGTTTGAATTTTGAATTCTCAGACTTCCCAGGACTCGGAGCTGGAATACAGTTGGAGAACCCCTTGGCCCAGGCCCACTTCTGTTTTCTTCCCACCCATGGTTTGGCCCCACCTGGTGAAGAGCATCGTGTCCACTCGTATGCCCCATGTCTGTCGACACCCTCTGCCACTCCGTAATCATACCTTTGGCTCAGACCAGTGGCCGAGACCCCTTTGGGAGGACAGGTCAGGGAGGAACCTGTTTGTGCCCTGGAAGTGGCTTCATATTTGATCAGGAACTTGTGGGGGTCTGCAGTGGAGCCCCAAAACAGACGGAGGTCACAGCATGGGTGTGCGGGCCCAGATCGTCCCGGGAACTCCACAGGAAGATGGGTGTAGAAGTATGAGAGCCCAGGACCATGGCCCTTCTTATCCAGTCTGTCAACAGTGTCACCAAACACCACCTCAAACAGCCTTTTGGATATAGAGATACATGTGCTTACAGATTCTAAACTTAGTTATGTTGATAGTTATTTTCCATTTCATCTTCTTGTACGGATAGTTAAATTGCAGCTAGGGATTTGGTTATGATGGAACTGTTAGGCTGAATCTACATCCATATTTAAGAATTTCTGTTTTGAGACATTTTCAGATGTCTTCCAAACCCCGACAGTTTTTAAGAGCATTTGAAATCTGGCGTATCATCTACTTTGACAAGTATTGCAAGATGGCTTACCGGGTAAGTCATGTCAATCCTTCTCATCTTGCCCAGCATCAAGATAACATCTTGAGGAGGAACATCTGTACCTCCAGTTCTGCAGTTTGATTTGCTCTGGAAAGAAAAGCCTGTTGTTAACCTCAGATTATCGAAATGCCTGTAGCAGCCTAGCTGTAAACAAACTTGTGCGCTGAGGGCATTTTCCTGGGTTATCTTGAATGTCTGTTTAGGAGGGCTTTCCCTTAGCCACATTTTAGAAAGTGTTTTCTGGCATATGATACCTTTTCATCTTCCGTGACTCCGCGTCATGCTCATTCTGCAAATCAGTGTTTCTCCAAAGTTTTTGATGGTGACCCTGGAAAGAAATACCCTTTAGATTGTTGCCTGTAACACAGACACATGGATGTATGAAGGACACATGGATTTGCAAAGCATCATTTAATATTGCTGTGTATGCTAAAGAAAAGCATTACAAAGATAATGTAAAATATGACTGTTAATGTTTAAATACAATATTCTGTTAGATTTCATTTTCCGGAATTGCTGGTTGTGACCCTCCAAACTGATTTCATAGCACATTTTTGGGCAGTGGCATGCAGTTTTAAATGCCAGAATTAGCTGGCCTTTATTGAGTGCTCTCTACGCATCGGGTATGATTCATGTGATCCTAGTAACAATTTCTGATGTTCCCACTTTGTGGGTATAGAAAGTGAGTCACGGAGATAGTCAAAAAGCTGCCTCAGAGCCCCCAGCTGAAATGTGGGCTGTGTCCAGGAAATCAGATGCACCATCACCACGTCACCGTATTGCTTCTCAAGGCAGGACGGGGCCAGGCACCTTCTTTGCACTTGCACATCATGCCTACTCCCCGGATGTGGCCTTTGGAACTTCTGAGTTGACTGATGCTGTGTGGAGGGGGAGACCCCATCATCAGGGACATTGTTCTTGTACCTGGTCAGGCTTCCGGTTTTACGCTCAGATTCTTGTTTTGTATATCGATTCCTACTGCACAACATCACATTTCCCTGTCATGTTGCTTTGTGGGTACCTCACCCTGGAGATAGAAGCTATTGCTTAGAACTTGGTTTGTGGATTATTTGGTGAATCACCATTTGTTTGGGTATTTGAGAATGAATAGGCTTAAAAAATAGATTTTATTTTTAACTCTCCATAGACTCAATCTGTAAAATATTGAGGAATAAATTAAACATGTTAGAAGTTTATAGGGGCGGCTGAGTGGCTCAGTTGTTAAGCTTCTGACTTTGGCTCAGGTCATGATCTCACGGTTTGTGGGTTCGAGCCCCATGTCGGGCTCTGTGCTGACAGCTAGCTCAGGGCCTGGAGCCTGCTTCAGACTCTGTGTCTCCCTCTCTCTCTGCCCCTCCGCCACTCATGTTCTGTCTCTGTCTCAAAAATAAATAAACTATAAAAAAATAAAGAAAAGAAGTCTACAAATAAAATAATTCTGAGTTGCCCAAGGAAGAAAGTACTTCAACCATTTCCCCTTGGAACAGGGGTTGGGGAGCTGGTGTGGAGGTGATGGTTAAGGGAGTAATGCTCTGGGGGTGCCTGAGTAACTCAGTTGAGCATCTGACTCCTGATTTCGGCTCAGGTCTGATCTCATGGTTCATGGGTTCAAGCCTCACATTGGGATTCTTGCTCTTTCTCCCTCTCTCTTTGCCCCTCCCCCGCTTACACTCTCTCTCTTGAAAAGAAAAAAAAAAGAGCAAATGCTTTGAAGCTAGAAGAACTTGAAGTTACATCGTGGCCCCAGCATTTAGTAGTAGTTAGAGAGTAGGTAATTTCCTTTACAAATCTGCTCACCTTCCCCTCGTATATGAGGGAATCACCCTGCCCTCTTTGCAGGTTTATTATGAGGACTGGATGGGAAAGACATGGAACATAGTAGCTAGCACACTGTAATTGTTTAGTCACTGTTGTACTTTGAACCAAAACCAGCCACTATCTGTAGCTTATTCTCTATGATGTGAGCGGAGGACAGGAAGGAAGAGAAAACAAGTCATTCACATCTATTTGGTGGTAGAATTTGGAGAAGGATGTGTGGATACCTGTGGTCAGGGATGTTGGTATGTTGGAACTTTAACGTGGGCAAATACTCTCCCTATCATTCCCCTTTCTCCTGATATCTTCCATATTCTGGAAGTTCCTGTGGGTTTTCATGTATGTATAGAGAAATCAGACTTCAGTTGAAAGGCAGGCTCTGTCTTCATTTTCTTTGTAGATGTCCTAATAGGGTAGAGCACAGCTCTTCAACCATGCGAAGCGTTTGTCTGAATGCATAAAAAGAGTCAGTCCTTAGAAAACCTTTTACAAGTCCGTGGCACTTTAGTATCAAATGAATTGATGGCGCTTCTTTATTAGAGTCACAGCTAGAAAAAAATAGATTCGTGGTTTTGTAACAATAATGTATATCCCACTCTTGCATTATTACTGTTTTATTTCAACATTGTTGAAAAGCACACCCCCGCTTCATTGACTTATTTGCTCCAAACAGGAGTTTACAGATCGTGGTTGCAGTGAATTGATTTTTCAGCTTAGATGGTGAGAATTCCTTTGAGCACCTACCCTTCCTTGCGTCTCCCGCCCACCCTCTTTTCCTCTGCTTCTGCGGCGTCCCCGACAGACCAGTTCCGCCTGTGGCTCTCGCCTCTGACTTGCCTTCGCTTCCAGAGTCTTCTGCTTTTCTCCCTGCTCTGAAACAGCCTGGCCGCACACGGCTAAGCTGGCCAAACTGATGGCTCTCCCTAAAGGAGTCTCTCTCTCTAGATGAGGGAAGAGCAAAGCCTGCATTGTTTTTCCCCACGCGGTGTGTGCGCCGTGCACATGGCTTCATTTTGTAGTTTACTGGCCTCGGCTATTTCAGACCGTCACCTGTCTTTTCATGGCACCATTTCCACTCTCTGCCCTGCCCTCTGGCCCAGTCTGCAGCTTCCTCCTAAGCCAGCCAGTGCAGCCGCCCTTCTTCTCCCTGCCCTCCGCCCCCCTTCCCTGAGGCCCCTGGACCCCAGCAGGTGCACGAGTCCAAGTCTTCCTCCCCTGCTAGAAACAGCAACAGGAGTCACCTGCCATGAATGACGCTTCCCTTCCTCAGTCCCGTATTCCCTCTGGTTGCTACTTCTTCGCTTACCATCCATTTTTCTAGATCTTTCTTTACCCATGATAGATGCTGTTTATCCACTACATCTGCCCTGAGCACCTTGCTGTTTCTTAGTCGGTGGTGGGGAGGGGGGAGGTGGTGTGGGTCTTTACTGACTTGGCCTCTGTGCTCTTCACTGCTCCCCATGGAAGCGTTTGGCTTCTGACGCCGCCCCTCCAGGCCCTCCCGCTATTCTCTAGCTACCCTTCCAGCCCCCCTTCTGGGCTTGCTTTCTCTGCCCATCTCTTTAAAGTCTGATGTTGCACAGGCTCTGTCTTTGGGCCCCTGTTTCACCTTCTGTGTTTCTCCCTCCCCCCACCGCCGCTCCTACACGCTCTTTCTGGGTGATACGAATATTCCCGGTGGCTTCAAGTTGCTGTCCATATGCTGACAACTCTTCAAACTGTATTTTTAGCCCAGATCTGTTTTCCGAGGACCAGACGTAGTCAGCGAGGTTTGAAATGGACAGTTCCACCTAGATGCTCCATGGGAGCCTCGTGGTGAACTGGTGTGCAACCGAGCTTACCTTCCTCTGCGAACCTGCTCCTTTTCCTCCATTCCCTCGGTGAATGGCAGGGGCTGCTATCCACAGATGCCCCAGCCAGAGATTTGCTGGCGTCCTCTCTGCTGCCTCTGCCCTGTAGGTCATACCCCACAGTCACGAAGCCTTGTTGGTGCTCGCTCCTCACGGCTCTGCACCCTGGTGCCTGGACTTCTCACTACCCCCTCTCCCCCCCACATCAGTGCAGCCCCTTAAAATGTCTTGCCAGTCAACACTTCCATCTCGGGTCTCTCAAATGACTGCCACCCTCAGCAGCCCCCTGCTTTGCTGCTGTTATGCCTGCTTGCTTTGGCCAAGAATACAGCTCCCAGCGGAGGGCCAGGTGATCTGTACGTTTTGTCTCCCACAGTCAAACCTCACAGTAACGTTAGGAGCGGGGTGTGGTATTATCTTCATGTCTTCATTTTGTAGCGGAAGAGACTGAGCCCAGAGAAGTTGTTACTTGTCCCCGTCTAAGCTTGTGTTGACTCCAGAGTCACATTGCCACGATGCTGCCATTGCTACCAGCAGGTCCATTTATTGAGTGCTTACTGCATACCCCCTTCCTCGCAGTAACTCTGCAAGGAAGGTAAGGAAACTGAGGTACAGAGAGCTTGAGCAACAGGCCCTGGTTAGAGGCCAGATCACCCTCTCGAGTCGCAGAGTCCGGAATGGACACCTGTCTCTGGTTCCTGGGCTGCGACCTCCCCTGGCGAGCCCCCCTCCTCCACCTGCCCCTCACTGTGGTGATTCAAAGTGTTTCCTGAAATCCAGACTGGATCCTGTTATTCCCCAGGGCCTTTGTGACAGAGCAAGAGCCCATAGCTGCAGCGAGCAGGGGCTCGTCCTGTGGTATTTCCGCTACTGAGTCTCGCAGCTTCGTGAAGACAGGACGGCGTGGTCCCCGCAGCCCCAGTCTCTCCCATACCTGGCTGCACTGAGGTGCCCAGTACCCGGCTGGCAGGTGAGAGTGATAGAAACCGGCCCTCCAGCCCATCTTCCGCAACTGTGCATTCCAGAAATACACGCCCCAAATTAACTGCACTAATGTCCTTTGGTTCTGCCTATGTTAAAGGTCCCCTCTTTCATTGTTGACTCAAAGTTTTGGTTCTTCCGCTTGGTTAAGAATTACATCCGCGCGGTCCTTTGAACCTGTGAACTAAAAGGAAGTTGCGATGGCACAAAGCACGGATACGGGGGTATGAAAGTCTTCAAAGGGAGTAATCACCGGTTGCTGCCATTCCTCCCTGTAATTTTGATTTTTCTGTATGTACAAGAATCCTATTTTATTTGTACCATAATTGTTCATTTCTCTGAGAGTGGAAATGCTTGCTGGGCGAGGAAGGGGCGAGTGCTTTTCCATCAGCAGATAAGATTCAGAGCGACAGGCTCACGCAAGTTTTAATAGAACAAGGAACGAGAGCCAGGATTCCTGCCTCTGCTTCAAAGTTCTGGCCAATAAACTCTCACCAGGTTTTTCTGAGTCAGCACTGGCACTTTGGAAATCTGTTCCATTGTGTAAAAGCTTAGGAAAAAAGAAGAAGCCAGAGCGTGGCTTAGTCTCCACAACATTACTTTATGCTTGAAGAAAAAATGATCAAAGAAGGGCTTTTTTTTTTTCCTTAAAGAATCCTTAGGGTTGGGGCGCCTGGGTGGCTTAGTCGGTTAAGCGTCCAACTTTTGCTTAGGCCATGATCTCGCGGTCGTGGGTTCAAGCCCCGCGTCGGGCTCTGTGCTGACTGCCAGCTCAGAGCCTGGAGACTGTTTCAGTCTGTGACTTCCTCTCTTTCTGACCCTCCCCTGCTCACGCTGTCTCTCCCTCTCTCTCCTAGAAATAAATAAAACATTAAAAAAAAAAAAGAATCCTTAGGGTAAACTGTGGCAGGACCTTTGGAGGGCAGGAGTATTCATTTGTTCATTCATTCATTCTAACAGATATTTGCAAAGATGAGGAAAGCGGAATAAGAAGCCTTCATCCTTTTAAATATTGTAAGAGAAAAGAAGAAGGAAGGAACCTTTCTGTTACAGGAGAAGAATGGAGGCATCCGTATGATTGAAAGCCCTTTGAGGGCAGACCCTAGGCCCTCTTAACAGCGGTATTAGTTAGTGGATTCAGTACATTTATTTACTGCATCCTGGGGATGTGGGGCCTCCTTTACTCAAAGCCTGTTTTCAGGAAAGGGTGTGATAAATTCATTCACATTATAATGTAAATGACTAAAAGCACTTTAGTTTTCATTTGAATAGGAAGTAAGGTCTTAAGTAAGAGAAAGTAATCTTGCATCAGCTGAACTTCAGGAATTGATAAACCAGGGCTGGATCTATTATTTGTGGGCTGTGGGACCTTGTTGGCATCTATGAAATGGATAAAATCAAAACATGTGGGTGGTTTCCGGGATGTCCTGGGAAAGACATTGGCCTGTGGGACTTGATCTACCTGAGCTGCTGCTTAATCAGCTTGATGGCCTTGGCACTGCGAATTCACGATAGACTTCTGTTTTCAGGTTTTCTTCCCTTGTCTGAAAAACTGAGGGTGGCCTAGGTTTTTAAGCTCTGCCCTTTAGAGCTTCTTCACTAAAGGTGGTCCCGCACTGCAGAAAACAAGATTTATTAAAGAGAGGGTGATATTTAAAGCAGTGATAGAAGAGTCTTTCTCAAAGCAAACCCTAGACAAGCATTAGGCGAGTTCACCAAAGGATCATTTAATGTCATAGCCAGTTCCAGTAGCTAATGTGAGAACCTGTCCATCCTTCCCTTGGCATGATCTCTTGTGAGATGTGGCTTGGATAGGAAGAATCGGATTGAGAAGCCTTTTTAAAATACCCTCCTTCTCAGCTGGAGCACTTCCTACTATTGACTTCTAAGTTAAATTTGAAATCTGTTTTTTTTTTTTTAATTTTTTTACAAATAGTTTATTGTCAAGTTGGTTTCCACATAACACCCAGTGCTCATCCCCACAAGTGTCCTCCTCCATGCCTATCTCCCTCTCCCCCCCCACACCCATCAGTCCTCAGTTTGTTCTCAGTATTCAAAAGTCTCTTATGGTTTGCCTCTCTCCCTTTCCCCCACTATTTTTCCCCTTCTTCTCCCCCATGGTCCTCCGTTAAGTTCCTCCTAATCCTCCTATACGTGCAAACATATGGTATTTGTCCTTCTCTGCCGGACTTATTTCGCTCAACATAACACCCTCAAGGTCCATCCATGTTGCTACACATGGCCAGATTTCATTGTTTCTCATTGCCATGGAGTATTCCATGGTATAGATAAACCACATCTTCTTGATCCATTCATCTGTCGATGGACACTTAGGCTCTTTCCATGTTTTGGCTATTTTTGAGGGTGCTGATATGAACATTGGGGTACATGTGCCCCTATGCATCAGCACTCCTGTATCCCTTGGGTAAATTCCTACCAGTGCTATTGCTGGGTCATAGGAGAGTTCTATGAAATCTGATGGTGCATATCTCATAGGTACCTATCTGCTTTTTAAAAAAGATTTAATTGGGTTAACCTTTTAGAACTGGCATATTCGACTTAAAATTTTTCGGTGTCTAATTACTAATACTGATGGTTGGGAGGGTGCTTTCTGCTCTTATTATTTGTCCTTTATCTTGGCAGCTCATAATTAACTAATAGTGGTATTTATCTTCACTAGTGTTGAGCTGTAAAATGAGCATCTGAGAAGGAAAACAATAGCAGCTTTAGGAAATAACACTTTTATTTTATTATTATTTTTTTTATTAGAGTGAGAGAGAGAGCTAGAGAGAGCACACGAGCCAGGGAGAGGGGCAGAGAGAGACAGCCTCACGCAGTCTCCCGACACAGGGTGCGATCCCATAACCCTGGGATCAGGACCTGAGCTAAAATCAAGCATTAGATGCTTAACTGATTGAGCCACCCAGGCACATCAGGAAATAAAATTTTGAAAAAGCGAAGGATACAAAGTAGCCTAAATAAAAGGCTGAATAAATTTGTATGAACAAATTTATTTTCACTGGGGAATTTATTCCTGGGATGTCACTTTATAGTTAGTGTCAGAATGAGCATGACAGAAGAGGAAACATAAATTAAGATTTTTCAAGGGTAGTCCTGGTGGGAAGCGGAAAACAGAACTTATTGCTATTTTTATTTAAATTTGTATCCAAGTTAGTTAGCATATAGTGCAATAATGATTTCAGGAGCAGAATCCAGTGACTCATCCCCTAGGGGTAACACCCATTGCTTGTTCCAACAAGTGCCCTCCTTAATGCCCCTCACCCATTTAGCCCATCCCCCCACCCCAAACCCCTCCAGCAACCCTCGGTTTGTTCTCTGTATTTAAGAGTCTCCTATGTTTTGTTCACCTCCCTGCTTTTTTTATACTACTTTTGTTTCCCTTCCCTTATGTTCATCTGTTTTGCATCTTAAATTCAGAATTTATTGCTTTTAATAATATTTGTTTATTTTGTATGATGATGGAATCCATAAAGCATCACCAGGTAATCCCATTCAGTCCGCAGAAAGGTTCCGTGATAGAAGTAGCTACCTCATTTTTAAAACAACAGAACTGAGGCTCAGAAGGGCTTAGTTCCGCGCCTGAGTTTAAATTACCAGCAGGACTTGGACCTGGACACAGTGACCATCAATGTCACCCTCCCCACCTGGTCATTTGCACCTATTTTTGTATGTTCGGCCTATACATTGGGCAAGGCTCTTGTGCTTAATTTATCTGATACATTTTCAAGTGTGCTTTCTTTTCAATTGAACAATTTACAGGATTCCATTCTTTTGTTTGTTTATAATTTACTAGATGAGCCATTAACGGGATTCAGCTATTTCTTTATAGTTAATAGTTTCTTCATCCATCAGTTCCCGAGTGTATATCGGAAGAAGTGTGGTATTTATTTCTTGGATTGTCAACTCTGCATGAGCAGTTAGTATTGGAGCCCTCATGCTCTCCAGCTGTCCATGTAGATGGAATTTTGAGGCTAAAAGTTAGAAATGCACTTTAAATAAAACATTGGTTACAGAGTGGATATTTTATCCTACATGTTTGAGAGCATCAGATATTACCTTTCCCATGATAGAAGTAAAGAAATAATGCCTCTAAATAAAATGTGCAAAGCCCTTAACAACTTCTTTTGCTTCTGATAATGGATATTTTTTCCCTGAGCTGCTTGGCCAATCATCTGTTAACAACTTGTGTATTTTATATGTCAGAAGTACAACTGACATAGATGCTTTGTTCATTTCTACAAATGTTAATAGATTCAAGTCTGTTTCAGGCCAAACAGGTAAGGTGTCAAGATTTCAGATCGGTAAAGTTGACTTTTCTGCTCAGTTTTTGTGAGTCAGTGCTCCATATAACAGTTCTAACTAGTCAACTGGTTTTTCTGGTGTTCGTGATGGGGTGTGGCAGCTCCGACAAGTGAAGAGAAAATGAGTCATTGATTTGGTGCTGAAACATGATTATGCTTGCTATAATGAAAATAGCCTACAAATATTACAACTAAAAAAAAATAACGTGTACTATCTCTGGTAGACAAGTGCCTTTTGTTAAGCTAGAATATTCCATTTCTTCATCAAACCCCAGATGGTTCAGCATTCAGTACTCTTATGCCAGAAAGAGTTTATATGGATGGATGTTTAAATAAAAACGTGTGTATTTTGGTAAACATACCATCATCTAAACGAGCCTGTGACTGTAAAAGCATTTGGCTGCCAGTCACGCCTCTAACCTCTGGGATATTCTCATGTGAAACTTCAGGGAGGGGTAGTCGGTTGGGTTTTATAAGGGAAGAATTCCAAGTTTGAGTTAACTCATTACTCTAAAGAAGAGGAGAGGTTGGTTGATTTATCATGGACATCTTACTGGAAATTGCCTTGCATGAAGCAATGTAAGGCGGCGAAGGAGGGCAAAGAAGGAGATGCAGAGAACATATAAAACATTTAGTGAGGTGCAGGTTCTCAGCTCAGCCATCACGATGAAGACACCGGTCGCCCCGCCTCCGTGGGTGGAACGCTGTGAGCTCTAAGCGGGCCTGGTGGGTGTGGTGTGGACCTGGCCCTTCTTCTCAAGGAATTTGGACCATCTTCTTCCTGCCCCCGTTTTATAAAATCAAATCAAATGGAAAAGTTCCTAGATATGGCTTCTTGAGGGTGGTGGACAATAGGCTGTCTCATTTAAAATATCCCTACTGGTTGCGATCCTGGGGTTCTTTTTACGTGCTTACTGCCCGAGCACAGGGCATCGCCTTATAAGATTGATGCTCCCACCTTCCTGGGGCAGGAATGGGCCTGGTCTGCCCAGATGGATGAGGCCGGCGCCCCGCAGCGTACTTCATTCACAGTGTGGTTGTGAGTCGTCATCCTTGGCTTCCTTTAATTTCCCCTTTTAAATGATATAGCCCTCTCAGGGCTGTTTTGAGGATTATTCATGTTAAAAAAATCATCCCAAGAAAAGCACAGAATATTTATGAAAGTAGTATTAGCAACATTTATGCTCTTTTTGCCATGATCGATTCTGCCTTATTAATAAAAATATTCCCATCGGGGCGCCTGGGTGGCTCAGTCAGTAAAGCGTCTGACTTCGGCTCAGGTCATGATCTCGCAGTTCATGGGATTCGAGCCCCGTGTCAGGCTCTGTGTTGACAGTTCAGAGCCTGGAGCCTGCTTCAGATTCTGTGTGTCCCTCTCTCTGCCCCTCACCCACTCACATACACTCTCTCAAAGGTAAATAAATATATATATATATATATAAAAGACAAAGGTACACCCTTCATACCCCCAAAACTAGAGGCTTTTAGAATTTTTGTTTTGAAAAACAATTCTTTTTGATGGGCCTTAGGCCTTGGTTGAGAATTTTGGTCACATAAAACCACACCGGGTTTTATGAATATGGAATAACATAGTGTCTCAGAATGAAAAATCTTGTTGGGCTGCTTTAAGAGAATTGCCTTTTTAGTTCAAGAGAATTATCATCTTGGAGTTAAGTGATAATATATCTGTTATCGTTTAACATTCATTATGGATAAAAATCTTTTCATAGGGTATCTTTCATATGTGCTTAGACAGAGGGCTGCAAAGATCTGTGATAAATATTAATAGTGCTTTTTTAGTGTCATGGGTAATTTTTATGTCATTTGCGTTTTGTACAGTGAACATATATTCCTTTTACATGAGAAATCTAAAGTTATTTTGAAAAAAGAGGTGGGCGTGTATATCCTGACTGTTGTCACCAGTAAGAAAAGGGCTCCCTCTGCTTCGGATTCTGGATCTCCCTTGCTCTCTGCCCCTCTCCTACTCGCACTCTGTCTCTCTCTCTCAAATAAATAAATAAATACAAAAAAAAAATTAAAAAAAAAAGAGGGCCCCTGCTCCTAAGTGATGTGTGCTGTCCTGTCTCAAGGCTTTACAATATTAAGAGCAGCCTTCGCTTCTTTTTGAGGCAGCCAGGTGGTTTTTTATTTTTAATTCAAAATAATTAAGGAAAAAATAAGCTAACAATTTTGTTCACATTCGATTCTTTACAGGATAAGCATCCAGAACGCTTTTGGAAATCAGGGTGTCCTTATCTTTTTGGGTGGCCAGGATGCCAGGGGAAACAACATTATCAAGTAGGGTGCAGGTTCCGGGCACGGTTTCTTTTGCGTTTGGTCCTACAGACTGCGCTCATTGCCAGATGCTTAGGTGAGCACCTTTCACCCATACCTCTTGCAGTGGGGTTGTTTCATACATTTGTTATATGATTAGACCGCCTTGTCCATTTCTGCATTCCCTCCTAGGATCCCCTGAACTCCTAAGTGATTTTTTTAAAATCATAAGATTTTACGTCATAAGATTTATTACTATTATTATTATTTTTTAAGATTTATTATTTTTTAAACATTCATTTTTTGAGAGACAGAGAGTGAGTGGGGGAGGGATAGACCCACGCACGTGCGTGCGCGCACACACACACACACACACACACACACACAGAATCTGAAGCAGGCTCCAGGCTCTGAGCTGTTAGTGCAGAGCCCCACACGGGGCTCAAACTCATGGATCGTGAGATCATGACCTGGGCTGAAGTTGGATGCTTAACCGACTGAGCCACCCAGGTGCCCCCATGAGATGGATTCTTTGTGCCGTAAAGTTCTGTGGATTTTGACAAATGCATAGTGTCATGTAGACTGTCTTACGATATCCCATAGAATAGTTTCATCACCCTGAAAAATCTCCTGTGGTTCACCCATTCATCTCTTTCCACTTCTCCCCAGGCCTGTGACAACCCCTGATCTTTTTGGCATTGCCATAATTTTGCTTTTTCTTGAATGTTCTCTAATTGGAACCATGTAGTATATAGCTTTTCCAGACTGGCTTCTTTCACTTAGCAATACGCATTTAGTACTCATGCATGTCTTTTTGTGGCCCGAGAGCTCGTCTGTGTTTATAGCTGAACGATACTCCAGGTGTAAACGTACCACAGTGGACTTGTCCATTCCGCTATTGGAGATGCCTTGGTTGCTTCCGGTTTTCGGCAGTTATAAATAAACCCAGGATAAATTTGCAGGCAGGCTCTTACGTGGGTGTAAGTTTTCAACCCGTTGTATAAGTAGCCAGATGAGTTTTGAGATGCTAAGGACGCAGGTGCTTGGGAGACTGCAGTGAGCCAAGAGGCGAGGTCCTCTGCAAATTGTAGGCACTCTACAAACAAATGCGGTAGGTAAACCAGAGTGGGTTCAGCTCACAAGAAGGGCGTCGCTGGGGAGGTGTGGCACGTGTGAACCTGGACCTGCGTGATGAGAGATGACACCAGCTGTGCAAAGATCAGGGAGCATGAGCTTTCTCCCCGGAGGGCTCAGTTACCAGAGGGTCCTGAGGCAGGATGGACCGTGGCATGATTGAGGGACTAGGGACAGAAAGAAATGAGGGATGAGGTCAGGAGTGAAAGCATTATTTTTTCTTTAGACAGAGTACACGTGTGTGTGAGTTGGGGGGAGGGGCAGAGAGAGAGAGAGAGAGAGAGAGAGAGAGAGAGAATCCCAAGCAGGCTCTACACTGTCAATGCAGAGTGCTACACGGAGGGTGTGACCTACGTGAACCAGGAGGTCATGACCAGAGCGGAAACCAAGAGGTGGGCGCTTAACCGACTGAGCCACCTGAATGAAAGTATTTTTTAAAAAAATGTTAGAGAGAGAGAGAGAGAGCGAGAGAGCGCGCATACAGGAGTGGGGGAGGGAGAGACAGAGGACTCAAGCAGCTCTGTCCTGTCAGCGTAGAACCCAATATGGGGCTCAAACTCATGAACCGTGAGATCATGACCTGAGTCAAAGTCAGATGCTTAACTGACTAAGCCACCCAGACGCCCCTGAATGCAAGTATATTTGGAAGAACCTCTCTTTTAGCATAACATACAAAGTACACAAATCCTGAGTGGACAGGCAGCTGAATTTTCTCACGTTGAACCCACCATGTAACCACTATCCAGATCAAGAAATGGAACACTGCTAACACCACAGAGGTCCTAATGTGCCCCCTTTCCATCGTGAGCCCCGTACCCCACTCCAAGGTAATCTGGTTGACTTTGCCTTTCTAAAGAATTGCTTTTGTTCAGCATTAAGTATGAGAGATATACCCAAGATGGTGCCTGCCAATGAGGCTGCTTCATTTGGGTTGCCATGGAGTATTTCATGTGTGACTATATCACACTTCTTTTTAATCTGTTCTGCTTTTGATGGGCATTTGAGAGGTTTCCAGTATGGGACTATTCTGAATTGAGCTGCTGTGAACATTACTGCACATGTCTTTTGGTGAACATATGTTTGTGCTTCTGCTGGGTTATATACATCGTGGTGAAACGGCTGGCTTATGGGGTATGTGTGTGTTCAGCTTTGCTAGGTATTTCCAGATGATTTTACATGGCAGCTGAAAGCACTTATACTGACTCACGTTCCCGCTGCAGTATATGAAAGTGCCAGTTGCTTCACGTCATTGTCAACACTTAGTATTCTCCCTTTTTCATTTTAACCATCTGTGAGGTACACCATCACGTTGTGGTTTTAATTTACGTTTACCTGAAGTCTTAGAAAGGTCCGTCCCTTTTCTTTTTTTTTTTTAAATTTTTTTAATGTTTTATTTATTTCTAGGAGAGAGAGAGAGAGAGCGAGCAGGGGAGGGTCAGAGAGAGAGGGAGTGACAGACTCTGAAACAGGCTCCAGGCTCTGAGCTGGCAGTCAGCACAGAGCCCGACGCGGGGCTCGAACCCACGAACCGCGAGATCATGACCTAAGCGAAAGTCGGACGCTTAACCGACTAAGCCACCCAGGCGCCACGGTCCGTCCCTTTTCATATGCCTGTTGATACTTTGGGTGTCCTCTTTGTGAAGAGCCTGTTCAAATCTTTTTCCCGCTAAAAAGTAAAACTTTGATTTGGGTTGTCTGAGTTACTGTTTTTTGTGTATCCTGGCCACTCATCTTTATACATCCTGGATATCAGTCCTTTGTCAGTAATATGTGTTGTTTGAGTATTCCCTCCCATTTTGTGAGTTGCCTTTTTTTACTCTTTTGAAGTTAAGTGTCTTTTGATGATAGTTCTTAATATTGTTCAATTTGCCAGTTTTTTGCTCTATAGTTAGGGCATTTTGCATCCCGTTTGAGAAATCTTTGTTTGCTTCAAGGTCATGAGGATATTCTCCTATGTTATCTTCTGGATGCTTCTTTGCTTTACCTTTTATATTTAGATCAGTAATCTATCTGAAATTGATTTTTGTGTATGTAGGGATCAGGTTCATTTTTTCCCCCTCCAGTTGACCCTGCACCACCCATTGGAAATTCCTCTCCCCCATGCACCATAGTGAAAAATCAGGGAAACTCTTCTGTGTGGCTCTACTATAGATTCTGGTGAGTGTGGTTTAGTGTTGGGTTGGGCTTTCCCAATTTCTTTCTCACAATACTCCCATTTCCGTTACCTGGCACAATGGCCCATGCGCTAAAATGATAAATGGTTAGTAAATATCAGCCATTGAAGGAGGAGGTCTGAACTTGCCTTAAGGCAAGAGTATTTAAAACCCCTGGGCTCAGGCTCAAAGAAAGGATACTCTGATTTCATTTTAGAAAAGACTTTATTTGGGGCGCCTGGGTGGCTTAGTCGGTTAAGCGTCCGACTTTCGCTTAGGTCATGATCTCGCAGTTCGTGGGTTCGAGCCCCGCGTCGTGGTCTGTGCTGACTGCCAGCTCAGAGCCTGGAGCCTATTTCAGAGTCTGTATCTCCCTCTCTCTCTGACCCTCCCCTGCTCACGCTGTCTCTCTCTCTCTCTCTCTCTCTCTCTCCTAGAAATAAATAAAAAATATTAAAGTAAAGAAAAGACTTTATTTGACTAGTTAATTATATTTCTTCAACATGCCCAAATACGGTTTTAGACCCATCCTGCTGATCAAAATCTTAAACTTCAAAGTCCTAACTTCAGACTGTCTCATCAGTAGTGCTGTATCTATTCAACCATCCAGCCAGCCATCCCAAAATTTCTTATGGGCCTGATACATGCCAGGTATACAGTACAACTATTAAATGATGGGATTCTTTCCAGAGTTTCTGTTTTTAATTTTAGAATATTTGTTGTTTTTTTCTTTACAAGTTAAATGCTTCTTTCTTTGCAAGTGAAATACTCAGTATAAGAAGGGTAATTTTTGGAATTTTCTTCTATTTTGGGGACAGCTTTGTTGTTCTATCATGGTTATTTAAAATTTGTGTGTGTGTGTGAGAGACAGTCTGCGCAAACAGGCAATAGGCCTAAGAATTAGAACTTTTGTGTTGCTATCAGAATATTTTAAAACAAATACAACCCTACAAAAGAAAAGAGATTAATTTTTTTAAAGCACATTATTTCCTCTAGTGAATTCAATGAGCAGTTGAATACTTTTCTTAGTTTCAGAATTTAGTGCCAGCCCCAAGACCACCTTCAGTGAAATAGAGACATGCATTTTCAAGAGGTTGGCAGTGTGCCCAGAAGGGGCCAGTGTCCTTATATCAGATTGTACTACAAGTGGGTGGCATTCTAGGAGCTTCTGTTGCTCTGGTACCTGTTCCTTGGGGGGCCTGTCCATCGATGGCTTTTCCCCAGCCACCATCTTGCTCAGTTATCGTAGGGCCCTGGTTCATGTCACAGGACCTCTCTGCGCCTCGCCTCCCTCCAAGGATGTGAATGATGAGTGGTGGGGTGGGCAGATGGTCCAGGCTGGGGCCAGCCCTGGGCATTAGCTGCTGGAAGATGGGACACTGGAAGAGGCAGCCGTGGAGCTGAGCCATGGCCAGCTCTGCCGTCCGCCTCATCCAAAGGAAACAGATGGGCAAGAGAACAGGGTATTTATGCTGTTGACTATCACTTACATGACAGAACTTTTATTCTCTTTCATATTAGTTAATGTCATCTCTGTTTAGTTTTTATGGAACTAGAACTAAAACTTAGTGGAAATCTCAAGTATCCAGAGGTCACTAATTCTGTAACCTTGGCCATAGTGAAGAACCTGTGAGCAAACAGATGGGTGACTTGGAGAACCAGAGGAGCCGTCCTGGGGTTTATGTTTTTTATTTATCGGAGAGAGCCTTAGGCATGTGGGAGCACATTTACTCTGAACTTTTGCCACAGTTCTAAAAGGCTTGGTCTCCTGGCTTCTTAGTTCACTACGATTTAGAAGCAATGCACTAGCTAGACTGCTGGATAGAAGTGCCGGGAGAAAGTCTACAAGTGACAGCTGACAGCCTGAGAGGAAGGCGGTTGACAGAGAATCTATAAAAAGCCCAGAAGATTGGAGCCAACTCATAGGAGACAAAAAGAGCTCTATGCCTGGCTGTGGCCTGGAGGGCCGTGTAGCACAATAGAACGTCTGCTCACAGGGCTGACCTGAGTCATTAAGAAAATATTAATTCTGTTGGTAGACCCGGCTTCAGAAAGCAGGCACATGAGTAATACATTTAGAGAGATTTTCTGAAAAAGAGTCCAGATGTTGGTTATCTGAAATAACTTGCTTACATAGAACCATTGTTTCCCTCAGGACAGTAAATATTTTCTCTTTCCCTCCCTGTCTTCCTCGTCTCCTCCTCGCCCTCCCACTTCCTGTCTCCTTCTTCTTGCTTTCTTTGCTGCTTTTCTCTCTCCCCTTCTTCTCCCTACTCTTCCCTACCGCTTTCTCCCCCACCGCCCTATGTCCCCTAAGTGCTTCCCCTCCCCACCCCCAGCACAGCACAGTTTCCCAATTATCTTTGTCTTTGAAGGGCACAAACACCCAGTGGGTTGCTGGTAAATGTTCAACAATTGGTTCTCAGGAAAACAAACAAACGACCCTGATTTATAGCATTTGAGGATTTCCTTGGTGTGGATACTCCATCCGTGGTTGATTTCAGGCTACCTTGGGGAGGTCACTGAGCATGGAGCAGGGAAGGGTTTCCTCCATCCAGAGACCATGGATGTGAGTCCCCTCAAGAGGGTGGATAGAAGTGAAATGTGATAAAGTGATCAAAAAGTGAGAAGTTTTGAGTATTTATCCACTAACTTTGGTTTGCCTGAAATGCTACTCATATGTTTATACAACTTAATTTTTAATGACCCTACTTCATAGCTGGGTCATAAAATTCCTGGAAATTTAACAATTGCCTCTCAGGAGCTGTGAGCCCTTTCCAGCACATACCCAACACCTCACAGGTGAGGGATACTGTACCACCTTATCTGCGTACAACAAGAATCTGAATAAGTCTTGAAGCCAATCCCAGACACTCATAGTTGAAAGAGAGCCTAGCGATCATCTCTTCTGACCTCTCTTTCTGCCACGTTAATTCCATTGGTAGCCCAGTAGAAGGAGAACCCCAGGCTTTCACTGCTCGGACTTTTCATGTCCCAGTACAGAACCCACGACCGACGGACACATTTCAAAGCAAAGGGACACAGGCTGGTGAGGGTCCAAACCAGGACTGGAATTTAATCTCTTTCTCTGGTTGTTCTCCAACTTCGTTCTCATGAAATTCCTGATTTCATAATTTAGCACAGACTTGTTTTATTTGTAGGGATTAATTTAAAGACCCCCCCCATGTCATTAAGTAAAATCAGCAAAGGTTTATTAAATTAAAATTAGCAAATTATTATTATGTGGTAGGTGTTCGGTATCTCCTGTTTTTTGATGAAGAATTTATTTTACCGATTCATCACCTACCTATAAAGGATATTTATTATACAGAATTTATTTAACCTATATGTGCTCGTTATATATTTATTCATAGGTATGTATATATATAAAACCTATATGGTGTTTATATATACACGTATATACTCATTATACGCTATCTCTGACGTTCAGAACTGATAGTTCAAATCATGATAGGTAGGGAATGTTGGATTCTGTTGGGCCAGTGAGACAAGACAGGCTTAGAAAGTCTTTCTAACCCTGCGGTGTTGGTGCCTTTATGACATGGTGGGGCTCTTTTGTAAAGCTGTATTTTGGTGTGTGTGTGTGTGTGTGTGTGTGTGCGCGCGCGCACCCGCGATAATGCAGCAGACCATACCAGGCCTCCCGGATGAGGCCCTATAGTGTGGTGGGAAGGACAGGCCTGAATCTAAAGTCCAGCTCTGCTGCTCACCAGCTGGTGATTATTCTTCGCTTGGTGTTACAGATATTCCTTCTCTCCTGAGGAAGACTTGGTTTCTCACGGGCCTCAAAATAGAAGCTCCTTAGTCTGAAGATAAAGATCTTGGGAAATGCTGACACCTTTCCTGGTGGGCACAGTTGCCGTAACAGGAAGCGGCAGTGGGGGTGTGGGTGCTGTATGGAACGGGTAGGGAGATGGGCTTCTGACAGAGAATGTGAGCATGGGAGGCTGAGAGGACAGTCAGGCCTTTCCACACCCTAAGAGTCCAGATTCATCCCGATGCCTCACCTGGCTGGGTGGGGGTGCAAGGCCAGGTTGTCACATCGCATGGCTCGCATGTCTCCTTGGTCCAACACGAGCCATATTATTGTCTACATCATTCCATCAAATCATCTTACGGTCAATCTGGCACTCGCTGTGGCTTCCCTCTTATTATTGATGGTATGATGAATCACTCCAGAAGAGAAATAGTTTTTTTTTTGTTTGTTCTTGAAAGAACTTTAGCTTTACAGAAGAGTTGCAAAGATAGTACGGATGGGTTTTCCCATTTCCCCGTCACCTCTCTACTTCTAAAGTTAACGTCTTATAATGTATGTTTACTTATCAAAACCCAGAAACAAACATTTGTACACTACAGTTAGCCAAACTACAGTCTTAATTCAGGTTCCTCTATTTTTCTTTTCCCACTAATGTCCTTTCTCTCTGGTGGGACCTAATCTGGATAGCACATTGCATCTAGTGGAGTTTGTCTTTGACTTCTCTCATGTCCCACCCACACTGAGCCACCTAACCCGGTCCCTTATATCTGCCCTTCTTTTCCATCCTTGTGAAAGTGCCTGGACTTAGCCCCAGCTCCTTACTACTCACATGTGGACCCTGTCATGTTATTGGATTCCTGTCCCCAGATTCTCTTACCTTGTGAGCTGCCCAGAGCTGCCAGGTGAACCATCAGAAGACGGACTCCTTTGGGTGACTCAGAACTCTCCCTGAATGACAGCTGAGCTCCTCACACCTTCTTTTTTAACCTCCCAACATGTTTTGCACTACTTTCCAGGTTCAGCTTCGACCTTCTTCTTGAGACCTGCAGACAAGTGGGTCTCTTGCAGCCTCCCTAACACTGCTTCCTATCACACAACTGCCAGCCTTGAGTCCTGCTGTGTGTAGAATCTGTGTTCCTGACGTGCTTTATCTTATTCAGTCTTCAGGACAGTACCTATGAGGGTGACCACTTAGGAAACTGAGGCACAAAAAGGGTAAGTAACTGGCTGTAGTCACACAGCTGGTATATTGTTTTTGGACTGAGACAGTCTATAGACCTTAGGTTTTTAAGCGCTCTAGTCTCTTGTCTCAAATTCAAGATGGCCCTATGAGTTTTGCTCATGCCATTCCCAATATTCCTTCCCTAACCCCTCCTTTTTCTTAGTGAGGGTCCTAGTCATCCTCCAAAGTCCAACTGAAATCTCATTTCCATGATGGGTTTTTTTTTTTTTCATTTTAAGTTGTAACCAATCTGCTTACCCAGCACTTCTTAGTATTTATAAATCAATTGGAATAAGTTCTGTATCTCTCAACTGCCACTTACCATATGCTTCCTGTGATGTGGTTTCTTATGGATGTGGATCTAATCTTCCCAATTTGATTGTAAGCTTCTAGAGGGCATGGACTTTGAAGTCCAGCAAGTAGTCTTTGTTGAATGAATGTGTTTTAAATAAGTGTGATTTCCTGGAATATCATTTGATAATTAATAGTGAAGAGAGTCTCATTCTATTTGAAATGTATTATTCAGGGCTTAAACTTTGCTTCTGAAGCTGCCATGATACTGAATTATTCTTGACCAAATGATAAAGCACAAATCAACAATAATAATGGTAACTCACATACTGTTTACTACGTTCTGGGCTTTATTCAAAGGCCTTTCCCACATTATCTCTTCATCCCCTTAACAAATTTCTGAGGTGGGTACTTTCACCAGTGTTGTTTCAAATGGGTGGAAACCAGTCATAGGAAGATCCAACAGGAGCACCTGGGTGGCTCAGTCAATTAAGGATCTGACTTTGGCTCACAGTTCATGAATTTGAGCCCTGCATCGGGATCTGTGCTAACAGCTCAGAGCCTAGAGTCTGCTTCAGATTCTGTGTGTGTGTCTCTCTCTGCCCCTCTCTGCTCACACTCTGTCTCTCTCTAAAGAATAAATAAACATTAAAAATATTTTTAGAAAGGTCCAATACCTCACTGAGTGGCACCGAGGAGCCGGTGGAGCAGAAGGGTTTGTCCCCTGAAGGCTGGGTGTCTCGGATCTGCTTCAGTGGCATCACAAGGGGCACAGAACCCCCCTCTTCTTTTTGTGAAGTCAGAATGGCCATTTACTAAGGCTACAGAACTTTGATATCCTGAGTGTATTTTTTGAAAATGTGAGTTCATTACCATTGTAAACCTTTATAAATCTTTAACTCCTTGCTCTTTATGCTCGCTCAGTAATTTCCTTTGTAAAATATTACTTTACCAATTAAAAGCACAAATGAAGGCAAGCATCCAAGTGTGGAGCTTTTCTAAATGCAAGAAAGTTGCTCTGACATTTTCTGTGTGGCGATTTGGTCCCCCCGGGACAGAGGGTAGGCAATTCCCAGAACTCTTACCTTGTGTGCTTTTCCCTGTTCTAGTGCTTAATCATTTTATAGCTTCTAACTGTGTGTTATTGGGTAACCACAACACACAGCTTTTCCCTCTGCGAGGTTTAAGGCTGGTGTTTTTCTTAGAATTGGTTAAAATACAACCTGGACATCACACCCCTGACCTGTGGTGTTTTTAACTGATGTTTGACTTGCTGGCCTTAATTGCTTCAGTGGGTCCTGAACATTCCAAGATTCTCTCTCCGATAGCAGGATCTTCAAACCTGCCACACCTAAGTCAGGAGTTATTCTACTAAAGAAGAATTCAAGAATTTTGAGGGGAAGGGGTTTTCATGATAGCAGATAGGGACCCTGTTGGGCTCCCCTAGGTGACAGGGGTGTGGGGTTGTGGGTGGAGCCCGTGCGATGCCTGCAGCCAGCCCTGTTGACCAGGCTGGACAGGACAGTCTGGAATTAACTGTCATCTCTACAGGGGTGCCCATGGCTCCTTGAGTTGCCAAGCCAGGAATTGCTCCTAAAAACCAAGCTTGAGGCAGAATACCCTTGGCACAATTTGTGTCTGGCTCACTTGGCAACTACCTCGCGACTTGTTTCCTGCTTCAATGCTTATCATTCAGTTCCAACTGACCTTTCCCCTTGATTGTCTGTCCAAGGGATGGCAGAAAAACAACATCCTGTTTCTTTGTATGCAGTCTCATTTAAAATACTGAATAGGTAGTGGGACTCAGTAATGGTAACAACTTTCTTAGCTTGTTTGAAGGGCTTGTTCTTGGTCTAACTCGCAATCTGCTTCTTTCTGTGGTGTTTTGGTGGATTAGTGGATTGGTGTCTCGGAGCCAGGAGTCTTTTATGATCGTCTTCAACTCGTTCACATTCAGACACACCCTTTCATTTTGTACAAGAGGGATTTTCTTTTAAGCTGTTATTGGGAGTGAGGCCCATGTAAGGGCGGGTCCCTGTCATTGCCACAGGGGTCTATCTAGCAGAGGACTGGATGGAGTGGACCACTCTGTGGGCGAGGAGGTGGGCTTCATACTGACCGATGAGGCCACTCAGGGGAGTGGGAAGCCAGATCACCGGGAACCGCCAGTTATTTAAGGCAGTGCTAGCAGGCACGTGGTCCAGCATTGGCCTATGTGTCTCTGCCTTTGGGCTTCCTGTGTTCCTCGAACTCCATGTCCTGTTTGCTGCCTTCTCTTTACCAGAAATTCTGATGTCTACGCTTCCCAGCTGGCAAAGGTGGGCCTCGCTTTTGTTTGCTGAATGGTTTTGTTGTAGAAGTTGCTGACATCACTTCGCCCTCTTAACCTTACTGGTTAAGACCAGTAAGCCAGTCTTAACACTCGGCAGAAAGGATGCAGGCCTTTCCCCCACACTGTGTGTCGGTCAGAATAGGAATGAGTTTTCTGCTCCAAGAGACGCATCTGGTAAGTTCTGGAAGAACTAAGATATACTTGCTTTTGTTGTTGTTTCTGTGAAGTGAACCTAGAGAGAAGAGATGGGAAATCAAATAGTAGTTTGGGCCTATATATGGGTCTCACTTAATGGCGCCTGCAGGCCAGGTTTATATTGGGAACGGAACTATCTTGGTAGATAAGAAGTGAGAATTGTTGCCAGTGTGACCGAGGACTGGACTCTGTGTATTGACAGCAAGGAGTGTAAACCCAGGGTCATACATGGAGTGTCCCAGGGGCAATGGGGCTTTCATGAAGATGTAGCCATTTCACGGCTAATCATGCCTTCTCTTCTTTCCATGTTCTCCTGTCCCTCTCTTCCTGGGAGAGGGAGGTAAAGAGTGGGTGGGGAGAGCTACTATAAACGGGCCAGTTGGACCTGCATCAGAACCCCAGCGGCCTGCCTGTCCGGTGACTCTCCCAGTGGGTAGATGGGGACCGACCTTCCCACCGAGGCTCCATCTCCAGCCATGAAGACGGGCTTCTCTTTGCTGCCTGTGGTTTCCCTAATTTCTGTGTAGCCATGTTTTACCTTGCTTGTGAACCTGCTTTCCCCCACGGCTGAGTGCTGTGACCACAGTCTCCTAGGGGGCCTGGTGTGTATGTGTCCTGGCACCGAGGGTGGCCCCTCACCACACCAGAAGATACTATGGGGCTTTTGTGCCCAGGCTTTGTGCCCTCCGTGTCTGTCTGCAGCCTGTGATCGGGGGCTAGCACCACACTGGAAAGGCTTATAGTGACCTGTCTTAGGCCCAGTGGGGAGCCACGTGGGGAGGCCTGAAGGGTCCAGATGGTCTGCCTGATAAGTCAGCTCATGTAGGAGGTTGGAGGAAACCCCAGGTGTGGGCGGCAGAGTGTGTTGGGGCCACAGGGTCAATGGAAGCTGTATGTGGGATGCCGGAGAGGGGCGGGACCAGCTGAGGAATCTCCAGACGCTGGGCTCTAACTGGAGGGAAGGGGAGTTCGGGCCGGCAGAGATTTGTTGCTTTGCAAATATGCATGACCAGCCATTTTAGTTCACTTCTTCAATTTAAGTAGAGCCAGTATGACTGATTTATAGACCTACTAGAAGTATCTCAACCAAAGAGATATGGCTAACTGAAGTGTGGAAATAGATGCATTACCTGGATTGCTTTGTTTTCTCTTCTGACTTTTGGAGTCACTCAAGGTAAAATCATACCCGGCCTTCAGAATTATCGTGGTGATACAAAATATGGTGTCAGAAATACGACAGAGGATCTTTACGCTCCTGGTGATGGGGTTACTGACCTCAGTGATCATCTGAGAGGAAGACATTGCTAGGAGTGGTTTGTCTCCATATTCCTGGCCCGGCCACAGGGGATATGGAGGCATCTAGCACATTCTCTGAGGTGTGGACTGTCAAATCTCACAGGGGACTAATTTCTTCATTCACAGGGAAGGAGGAAAAACGGGATCCACGTACCTCTTGGATGACTGGCTCTGAACGCACACAGAGAAGGCAGAGAAGGTTCTTGGCGGGGGGAAGTCAGCCAGCTGTACTTGTTAGCTTTCCAGAGTCTGTCTGTCACTACCATTGTAGTCCTCTGAAAACTCTGCTCCACTTCCTGAAATCCCTACCAATCCAGTTCCTTCTGAGAGGAAGAGATGCCTGTGGAGTCTGCCTGACCTGAGAGTAAGGCCAGTGTGGGGAGGCCTGGAGACAGACACGGGGAGGAGGGACCGCCCGCACGGAGGCCTTCATCCTCACAGTGGGGGGTGGGGGGACTGTCCAGGTGCAGAGAGTCCCCCTAAGTCTAGACTTGGGGGCATGGCCACAGCGACCTATCTTTCTAAATGGAAACTAACTGCAGATTTACCCTTTGTTAGAATCAGTTTCCTTAAATATCTGTCTCATGTTAAATCTCGTTGCTTTTCAGACTGATACAGATAATTGGCGCTATCCCTGATGGCGCTTCTTCTTTTTTTTTTTTTTTTTTTTTTTACAAATAGTTTATTGTCAAATTAGTTTCCACATAACACCCAGTGCTCATCCGCACAAGTGTCCTCCTCCATGCCCATCCCTCCTCCCCCCACATCCACCAGTCCTCAGTTTTTGTCAGCATTCAAGAGTCTCTCATGGTTTGCCTCTCCCCCTTTCCCCCACCATTTCCGCCCTTCTTCTCCCCCTTGGTCCTCTGTTAAGCTCCTCCTAATCCTCCTATACGTGCACACATATGATATTTGTCTTTCTCTGCCTGACTTGTGAGAGGAAGTAACATTATTATTATTATTTTAGAAAAATTTTTAATGTTTTATTTAATTTTGAGAGAGAAATAGAAACAACATGAGCAGGGGAGGGTCAGAGAGAGAGGGAGTCACAGACTGAAACAGGCTTCAGGCTCTCTGAGCTAGCCGTCAGCACAGAGCCTCACACAGGGCTTGAACCCAACTGTGAGATCATGACGTGAGTCGAAGTTGGATGCTTAACCAACTGAGCCACCCAGGCGCCCCCCTTATTATTACTATTTTAGTGGGTGTGATGAAAGCCAAGAATAACACCACACATGGTGTGTGAGGAAGACGAGGGTTGGAGTCACATACTGACTGTGTGAGCCTGGGGAAATTCCTTAGCCTCTCTGTTCTTTGGCTTCTTCATCTGTAGAGCTGGTGTTAACGAGATGTTGTGAGAATAACCGAGGTGATCTATGTAATACAGCGTCTATCACAGCATGTAGTAGAAAGTGAGTATTCAATAAAAGATTAGCTATTACCTCGGCACCCTCCCCGGATGCATTACGTGGGCATATAATTGAACCTCTCTCTTCCAGTCTCAGTTTCTTCATCTGTAAAATGGGGATTTTACTTCCAGCTCCATTAAGGGCAGTTATGGGAACCACAGCTGGTAGTGTTTGGGGAAAGCACTTTCCTAAAGCCCTTTGCAGTGTCAGGTACGGTAGTTTCATATTTTACACAATGTCACGTGTAAACTCTACACTCGGAGAGAAGCCTCATGAGCTCCTAAGTTTGCCTCTGGTTGTTTTCTCTGATGTAAATGTTGTCCTGGCCAAACAAGCACTTCTTGGAATACTTGTTTTGAGTGTGTGTCTTGAGGACATGTCTGTGGTCACTGCAGTGGGTGACACGGGAGCGGGGGTGCGGTCTGTGTAAGAGGAGTGACACAGGGATGATTTCACGGAGGTGTCGCCCTGTCCCCAGCAGTGTGGCTGCAGAAGGGGGGAGCGAGGCGGGCACACTGGTTTGAATTTGAAGGAAGCCAGGCCGCAGGGCCGTTTGGAGAGATGTGTTTTTACTGTGGCACAGCGGTCCCGGACCACACCCCCAGGTCTCAGAGGAGGCAACATAGCAGGTGACAGTGCCATTCTGTATCGTCACAGCAGGAATATTCGTCAGTGTCCACATTCTTGTCACAGTGCATCTGAAATAAGGACAGAATGTCAAAGTTTAGGTTGATTTGAGTGAAAGGGAGTTAGAGGAACTATAGCTTCTCCCTTAGGTACTAATGGTCAGATTTAAATTTAGAAGTAAGCGTACATGATATATACTTATATATTTATGTGATATATATATTTGTATATATTTTCTAAGCTCTGTCTTCAAAAGTGCAATTTTTGTTAAATTTTTGAGGAACCTCCTCACTGTTTTCCAGAGGGGCTGCACCAGTTTACATTCCCACCAACAGTATAGGAGGGTGCCCGTTTCTCCACATCCTCACCAGCATCTAGAGTCTCCTGATTTGTTTATTTTAGCCACTCTCACCAGCCTGAGGTGGTATCTCAGTGTGATTTTGATTTTTATGTCCCTGATGATGAGTTAGCATTGCTAGTAATTCACCCAAGGGACACAGGAGTGTTGATGCATAGAGGCACATGGACCCCAATGTTCATAGCAGCACTCTGAACAATAGCCAAAACCTGGAAAGAGCCTAAGTGTCCATCACCTGATGAAAGGATCAAGAAGATGTGGTTTATCTATACAGTGGAATACTACATGGCAATGAGAAAGAATGAAATCTGGCCATGTGTAGCAACATGGATGGACCTTGAGGGTGTTATGCTGAGCGAAATAAGTCAGGCAGAGAAGGACAAATATCATATGTTTTCACCCATACGTGAAACAGGAGAAATTTAACAGAGAACCACAGAGGAGGAGAAGGGGAAAAAATAGTTAAGGAGAGGGAGGGAGGCAAACCATAAGAGACTCTTAAATACTGAGAAGAAAATGAGGGTTCTTGGGGGTGTAGGAGAGGGGGAAATGGGTGATGGGCATGGAGGAGGGCACTTGTTGGGATGAGCACTGGCTGTTGTATGGAAACCAACTTGACAATAAACTATCTTTTAAACTATTCTTTTTTTTTAAATGTTTTATTTATTTCTGGGAGAGAGAGAGAGAGACAGCGTGAGCAGGGGAGGGTCAGAGAGAGAGGGAGTCACAGACTGAAACAGGCTCCAGGCTCTGAGCTGGCAGTCAGCACAGAGTCCGACGCGGGGCTCGAACCCACGAACCATGAGATCATGACCTAAGCGAAAGTCGGACGCTTAACCGACTAAGCCACCCAGGTGCCCCGACAATAAAGTATCTTTTAAAAAAAGCACAATTTTTATTCCCTCTAGTTTCACCTGTTTGCCAGGAAGTGGCTGGCTGCTTTCGGCAAGGCTAACATTTTAGGAACACTTCTACGAGAGCATTGCCTAGGCTGCCGTGGAACCCCTCTCCACCTTGGCAGTGGTTATTGGGTGCTTTCCCAGGGAGAGGAATACAGGATGACCTTTTTCTTCCTTTCTGCTTCAGGATTCAGGTCCTCCTGAGAGGACACATTTTAGTCGCATGACAGAGCATTAAAAAAAATCTCGTCTTGAGTATTTCACTGTGAATTAATGCTGTACTTTTCTGTCACCCTCGCTCTTCCCTTTGGCTCCACTTCCTGTTCCCCCAGGCATCCCGCTTCCCAAGTATCATAATGGTTTCTTGCACATAGTGGTTTTCTTGCTTATACCTTAATTAGGAAAAATGTCACATATAAGCCTAGCTGTCTTGTTTCTAGATATAATAAGATGCTTTGTCCTTCGCCTTGAGTGCACCACGCTGGAGAGCTGAGCCACTGAGGGTTGCTTGGAGTCCGTGTGAGCCACCTTCCCGACAAACAGAACACGCTTCGGGTGTGTCTTTGTTAGCATCCTTCATTAATGTGACTTGATTTATTTTTGATTTGGAGCTATGACAGGTTTTCTTTTTCATTGCTTCTCTAATTCAAGACTTGAAATAAAATTACTTTGTGCAGTAAATGGTTTGCAATATGTTTACCCCTTTCTTCTTCCATAACGGTTACTAGATAAAGTGGGAAATAGGATGCAGGGGTAGAATATGAATTAGTTTTTTGGAAATGCTAAGTCTGATGTGGGTTATACAGCTAAATAGTCTGGGTATAAATGATATTCAAGAAAACGAGGGGTGCCTGGGTGGCTCAGTCAGTTGAGTATCCGGCTTCAGATCAGGTCAATGATCTCTTGGTTTGTGAGTTGAAGCCCCACATTGGGCTCAGTGCTGTCAGCCCAGAACCCTCTTTGGATCCTCGGTCCTCCTCTCTCTCACTGCCCCTCCCCAGCATGCTCTCTCTCTCTCTCTCTCTCAAAAATAAATAAACATTAAAAAGAAAAGAAGAAGAAACCTTAACTTTGTTATTTGACTGAATCCAGCCACTTTCACCAAATTGGTTTGTGTGTATAGATCTTTAGGTTATCGTCGTCGGCAAAGGAACAGCTTTAGTATGGCGGCCAAGGGTACAGACTCTCCGTCCAGACCCGCTGGGTTTGAACCTGGCTCTATTAATTCCTCGCTGTGTACCTTGGAGCAAGTTATTCAACCTCTCTATTTGCCCAACTGTAAAATGGGAATAATGCAAATGTGTACCTACCTAATAGGGTCATTGTGGTGAGCAAATGAGATGATTATACACATACATAATTGCACAGTGTGGTACCTGTCACCAGGTAAGCACAATATAATTGTAGATATGTAGAAATACCCACTTAAAGCATAAATATTCTGCTGCTTTGTGGATTTTGCCTTTCATGTTTACCATGGTAACTTAAACTTTTCACATTTGAAAGGGAGTGATTTTTTTCTTTTTATGAGTTTTCTTGGACCATTAGCAAGCAACTATGGCTAATGTTAGTTACAAATTTTGGTTGAATTCTCTATAGTACAATTAGCCCTAAAATTATAAAAAGGAAAATGAGTTGGCGAAAATGGGTTTATAAATTCAACTTTATCGCTCTACCTTGGCAGAAAAGAAATAGAATGGAAAATAAAATTTTGTATTTTGTCTTAGGACTTCAGGCGAGTTCAGTGTTCAGAAAAGCGCTTCCACACGTCACAGTATATAGAGTCATTACAGACCTACAGCTTAACCTCTAGCGTTGGTTTCTACTAGAGTCATCCACGTAGGGATTTCTGTAGATGAGTAAATAGAACAGTTTCAGTGATTTACGTAAAATCTCATACTGATGCTTACATAAAATCTCATACTATTTATTTTAAACATCTCAGAAAGCTAAAGAGATTTGCTGTGGTGTAATGTTCACCTTTTGACTCTTCACATGTTTCTCAAGGGCTGAGGGGTTTTGCTTGCCAACTTCACGTAGTCCCTTCTGATCAGGTCAGTGATTCTTCAGGCTTTTGAAGAAGATTGGTTGTTGAAATTTGATGAGCTAAATCAGGCAGGTCAAATATAATTTTCTTCTTTGCTATAGATGGACCCAGAAGTTAATGCCTGGGCTCTCCAGTAACTCATGTGTGGGTGTAGGGCGCGTTGGAGCACAGTGCGTGCTGTATTTGGGGAGCAGGTGTCCTAGACAGCATCTGATGCTCAGCATTCGTCCTGTTAATGATTTTGAGTTGGGGTGGCTCTTCTCTGGAGAAGGGAGGAGCTATCTCGCTCAATGGCTCCTTCTCTAGCTCACAGGCAAGTCCGGTCACCTTCCTGAGAACATGGATGCCTGCCCCTTTGTCTGTGCCCCCACCTCATTCCCTTTATGACCACAGGGGGTGTTTTGCTGTATAACTTGTGTTTTGGGGATATCAGTTTTACGCATGTGCTGTACTTCTTTCTGCCAAAGATGTGTATGAGGGACCACTGTTTTGCCTGGGGGCTCTCACTCCCCAGTTTGGGTCTATTTTCTCCATTGGAATGAAAGGCTCCTTTGGGGAAGCTGCTATGCTAGTTTATTCATTATTGTATCTCAGAGCATGCAGGTGCCCTAGAGGATTTGTGAACGAGTTAATGGATGAATGAATTTATGTCTTTGAGCAAACCAAAGCTGGGCACACATGGGCCAGCTGAGAGACGTGTGATCAAGGAGTTATGGTCTTGACCCATCTACCAGGGGTGGGAATGGCTGATTCCCCTTTCATGCCTTTGAATCTTTGGCTGGGCAGCCGGCAACTTCTCTCAGCTGATTGTGTCACCCTTGGCCGGGTTGGCTGTCACAGTTTGCTGTAGGCCTTTCCTCCTTTTAATTCCAGATTCCCAGGGGCGCCTGGGTGGCTCAGTCAGTTGAGGATCTGACTCTTGATTTCAGCTCAGGTCATGATCCCAGGGTCATGGGATCGAGCCCTGCGTTGGGCTTCATGTTGAGCATGGAGCCTGCTTAAGATTCCCATCTCTCTCTTTATCTTCCTGCTTGTCTACCCTTCTTGCGCTTTCTCTTTCTAAAATTAAAAAGAAAAGCTAAAAAACAAAAAAAAAAGAGAGAGAGAGAACCATCACCAGCAAGTCAGATGATTGATTATGTTCCAAAGGTGATGGGTTTATTTTATTTTACTCTGATGGAAAACCAAAGATTCCCCTACAGCACAGAGACCAGTATATTCAGAGGTCATGAAAAGTGGTGTGGGTTATGTTGGACGTGATGTTCAAGCTAGAGGCTCAGGTCATTTCCTTTGTAACACGACACTACATTTTCCCTGAGGAACACATTTAAAATAACACTGTGGAGGGGCCCCCAGGCAGCTCAGTGGGTTAAGCGTCCAACTTTGGCTCAGGTCATCATCTTATGGTTCGTGGGTTCGAGCCCCACATCAGGCTCCATGCTGACAGTTCAGAGCCTGGAACCTGCTTCCAATTCTGTGTCTTCCTCTCTCTCTGCCCCTTCCCTGCTCATGCTCTATTTCTGCCTCTCAAAAATAAATAAAACATTAAAAAAATTAAATTGAAATAAAAATAAAAATAATTGAAGTGAAATGAAATGAAATGTGACAATTTCCAGGCATACCTTCAATATCTCCCTTAGAGTGTGCTTGCGATCTCTACACTCCAGCATGGGAAGGATTACAATTCTTTGGAAGAATAAAAAGTTCACACTTTTGAAATTTCATGAAAGAATTTTAAGGCCAAAACATAGTAGGTTCTCTTCACCTCCAAGGACAAATTTGATGCTTTACTTGAAACCACATTAGGCTTCTAGTTCAGATCCCCATCCAACCTTGTGACCTCCTGCACTGAAGTTCTTTCCATCGATGAAAGCTGGTACGGTCAGTTTGACTCCTGGCCTAGGGGTCTGTGTATAACTCAGTCCAGTTGGGCTGGACTTATTTCCTGTAGCAGATAGAAAAGTTCTCCAGTCCAGCTGGCATTTAGCAGTGATGCCAAGCCACGTATTGTTACTGGCAGCTGTCCAAGCAACCTTTATTGATGTTCCATCTTCTCATTAACCTTCTGGTAGATAGACCCTCCAAGTTCAGGGCCATCATCCACATGCGTGTACAACTGGAAGTCTGGGGCCGTGTAACCCAGGGTGAAATCTTTCTGTGACAGTTTGGATTTGGCTGTATCAAAGCTCATCTGAGAGCCGGCAAGCCAACCTTCAAAGCAAAGCCATAGATAGTTAGTCCAGAAAAATCTATATCAACCTTATTGGCAAAACTGAAGCAATTCTGTTTGTAGGAGGCCTTCAATTTCCCACTCTTCTTTCTTATGTTCTATACACATATGGCATCAAGAGTCCGTTTCAACCCTTCAGCCAACTTATTCTGCAAAGAGATTATGTCTTATTCTGTCCCAAAAGTATTGTCTATGTTCCATTTCTGGGTGAAGGGAAGTCTGATCACCGAGTCACCTATACTGTCCTGTACACACGCAGAGCCACTCCTCCCGAGGCCTGGGCCATCTGTCCCTTACTCTCCACCTTGCCAGCTACCTCACTTCTTTCTGGACTTTGTTCAGCTTGCTGGGGGGCCTCTCCTCACAGCGTCCATAGGAATTTTCTAGCAACAATCCACTGTATTCTAGCACTTAGCTCAGTGTCTGACAAATAACACATATCAGTAAGAGACTGTTGGTCGGAAGACACTGAGAGTCTGGCCTAGCACACTTATGGATGTGCGGCTCCAGCCTTCACTGTCTGAGGGCCTGCAGCCTCCTGTCTGCGATAGGAACCTAACGATCATTTCTAACTCCAGCAGTCAGCGACAGGTCTGCTCACCATGTCAGTCAGGATAGGCTGGATTATGTTGTAGTCAGGAGTGACCCAGAATTTTAATGGTTAAAAATAATAGCATCTTATTTCTGGCTAAGGCTATGTATCCAGTGTTGACCGATGTGGGGGTTCAGCTCCGTACGGTCACTCAGGGACGCAGACCCATGAGGCTTTGTCTAGAAACGTGCTTCTGTAACCGGCAAGGCAGGGCGAGGGCCCTGAGAGGCACCCACAGGCTCCTACAGCTTCTGCCTGAAAGGGCACGCCTCACATCCGCCTCCTAGCTCACTGGCTGAAGCGGGCCTCACTCCACATCTCAGTCCTGAGGGAGCAGCAAAGCACAGACCTACGTGGGACCTGGAAGGAAGCCTTAGAATATTCGTGGGATTTTGCGGATAAAGGGAGCATGGCCTAGTTGTTACTGTCACCCTTTGAAAGGTTTGTACCATGCGGCACTCCATCCTCATTTAATATAATTATTTTATTTAGTTAGGGACCAAAGGCATTAATCCCAGGAAGCCTAACAAATGGAGTTTTCCTTCGTGATGGTCTTCTAAAGCTCTCAGGAACAATTTCCTCATCCGCTTTGAAGGAAATAACCATCTGTCTGAAGAGAAAATGTCCCACGTAATGTAGCGCTGGGTTTCCAAGGGGAGGGATTTACATGAAGAGCCCCTCAGTCAATCAGTTGTTTTATTGGGACCCTCTGTGTGTTTAGGATTTATATGGCCTTTAATCTTGGCTCATATGTGGACTGTCATTGTGTGGATAAGCTCCTGCTTTGATAATCTTTGTGGGAAGTGTAAAGAAGCCTCTGGGGACTAGCGCCTCTGCACTCAGCGCTGAGCGAGGAGCTGGGGTTCTCTGGTCACGTGGCAGAGTCACTAATAAACAACAGAATGGTAGCTTGAGAGAAGGAGAAGTAAAGGGAAGTATTGTGCCTGAGAATAAGGTGAGGAGATGGGGGGGGGTGTCCCCCAGAAGATTCCAGAAGGCTGAGAAATCAGCCTGAGGTAAAGAGGAGGGTGTGGTCAAGAGATGGTCACAGGCCATATGGCCGCAGGGGCTGGAGCCACAGAGGGGTCCTACCTTGAGCACTCAGTGGGCCACGTCGGAGAGTCAGAATTTTGAGATTAGTTGCAAGTCATCGAAGCAGAGGAATTGAGGAGGTCGGATTTGAATTTTATTATTATTATTTTTTTACTATTGCAAAAGTTTATTTTGATATGAAATATGTACACAACCTGATTTTTATATGGTGATAAAACAGGTGTGGTGGAGGGGAGCACTTTCTCTGGTGAACACAGCCGTTGTCTGTGCTCCAACCAGCACTTCTGTCCTGGAGATGCTCTTCCTTCCCATTCCCACCATTCCCACGTTGTTCTGTTGCCTACTGGTTGCCGTCCGCACATGTTCATCCATCAAAAGACTCATAAAGGGACCAAGTCCCCCTTGACCATGTCTGCCACCATTTAATCATGACCGTAACTTCTTGCCCGTAAATGTATCCATCCCAGGAGGTAGTGTCTGCTCGGTGAGCTCAACGATGCCTCAAAACAAAATGCCTTGAATTGTTAAATTTAACTTCTGCTCGATTCATTTGTTAGTTTTTTTACATGCCTTACTTTTTGGTATGATTTATGTTGCCACAGCTAATTACTCTCTGTAGTGTTTCTATTTTAAACCTCAAGTTCTATTTCACACTGAATAACCACATTTAAACCTGAACATTTCCAGTATTTTTTCCTCACACAGAAAATTCAGCAATGTGGAAAAACTGAAGAATATTGTACTCTATCATAGATTCAGAAATAGCGGAGAGAGATCTATTTATTGTCTGGATTTATTTATTTCCTTAGGTGATCGCTACAATTTGTTGTCCTGTCAACATTTAACTTTGCGTGTGTGGATTTAAAGCGCTAAGTGTTTCCCATTTCGAGCAGATTAATCTACTTCTGTCTTTATTGGTTTTATGGTGAGATGATCTGGGTTTTTGAATCTTTTTCTTTTGGTGATAGCTTCATCAGACGATCAGACAAATGTTTGTACAATTTCTGAAGCTCTAAGTTTTGTTCCTAAATGATTGAAGGCAGATTAGGATTTTGAGAAGATCCCTGTGGCTGCTGTGTGGGCCAGGCTGTCAATGCCAAAGGTCAAGAGAGAGTGATGTGGTGGGAGGTGGCCACGAGGCCTGGACCAAGGTGGTGGTGGTGTGATGGGATGGGGTGGGTGGACGCGGTGCTCTTTGGAGATAGGATTGCCAGGGGGTGGGTGCGACGTCTAGCAGGAAGGCACAGTGGTCATTTGCTCGGGGCGTGCCGTCCTTCCTGGTGGGCCCTGCTCCTGGGAACTGAGAATGGAAATCAGAAGCCTGATTGGTGGTGAAAGAACAAAGGGAGCTACCTTCCTCTGGGACATTGCAGTTACCCTTTATTCACTCACTAAATTCCTACTCCTTTGAGTTAGTTCTTCTGGATGTAACAGAAATCAGTGCTTGAGAGTCTGTGCCATCCCTTTGCCCCAAAACTGCCAGATGAAGAGCGATGCATTTGAGATGTTTTGTGTTCACTCCCATCCCCTTATATTTCTTTCTGTTGACATAGTGCCCGCTCTGATAGTGGTCATAATGCAATAGAAAAGATTTGCAGTGTTCTTTGATGACTTAATTGACATCCTGGTCCCATTTTTCATGGTCACTGTTATTGGATTTGCGGGAGGACTCTGGTCTCTTGATTGGATAAGGAAGACACCTGGGTGTCCCTGATTGAATTTGGCAACAGTCCTAGTCGCCTTGTGGGGGATCAGGAAAATACCCAAGTCTCATCTGCAATATATTATCAAACCATCTTTTATGTTGGTGCGATTTCTGGTGACGGCTCAGCTCATCATGTTGATATTGATTGTTTTAGCTTTTCTTTCCGTGGCGACATTTTCTGACTGCACATTCTAGGCTGCTCCATAGGAAGGTAAAACCTTCCTTCAGACCAATATCGAGTGTTTGATTTTCCAGCATACCTGTAGACAGAGTTTGAAAGCCATAGACACCTTAGCATCAACAACCACAGCTTGAAATCATAATTCTGGCTGGTTCTGTACAGAACCTAACAGCTGTCACCTCGCTTTGTCCTAGTTTGTTGAATTGAGTGACACATATCTGTTCTGGGTTATAATCCCTGACACTCCTCTACACAGAGCACCTCTGAGGAAAAAGCTACAAGAAGGTGAAGGCCATGAGGGTCGCTCTTCAGCAAGGCCTTCCAGGCTCTAAGCCAGACCTTGGTTTCCCATTTCATTTGCAGGTTCAAGAGGGAAGAAAGATGGTTAGTTCAAACCACTTTCCAATCAAGCTGCCTGACCCAGGGCAAGTCCCATACCCTCTTGAAGTCTTCATTTCCTCATTTGTAATAATGGCACCTATTACAAGGGTTGAGATGAGAAGTAATTAAACTTGTTTTAAAGTTTATGTATTTATTTTTTGAGAGAGAGAAAGAGTGTACAAGCAGGGGAGGGAAGAGAGAGAGAGAGAGAGAGAGAATCCCAAGCAGGTTCTGCACCCAATGCAAGGCTTGATCTCACAAACTGTTAGATCAAGACCTGAGCTGAAGTCAAGAGTTGGTTAACCAACGAAACCATCCAGGCGTCCCTATTAAATTCTTGATTGTAAAAGTTATTGGCATAGTGCCTGGAACCATGGTACTAATAAATATTAACTACTATTATCTTGAGGAAAAGAGGAATGTCTTACTCACATTTGTACTTCTTGATCAGACCTAGGACTGTGCTTTGTGATAATTTATGTTTTACACAGGCTTCTTAAAGAAAATAAACATATTGGCTCGAAACCACTCATTCATAGCAGATTTATGGTTCAAGACTTTGTCTTTTTATTATTAATCAATGGGCATAATAGTCCCTACTCTAGAACTGATTTATTAATTCTTAGAGGATGTAGATAAGGTGGTTACAGAAGCAATCTTCTGGACAGAGGCCAGTAACCCTTAACCACTGAATAATAAAACTTATATTTTAAGCTTTGTAAACAAAGGCATCACCCAGGTATGGTAAGGGATTTGGATCACGACTAACCTTTTCAATGGCCTGGGTCTGTTGTTGACTTCCTCAGACTTATAGTAGCTCTTGTTGGTAAAGCACTTACCATAAGGCTTAAATACATATTTAATCCTTAGCACAGCCCAGTGAGGAAAGTTCTATTATTATTTATTCCCATTTTATGGATGAGGAAATCGAGGTACAGAGAGGGTTAGCTCACACAGCTAGTGATTGGCAGAGCTGGGACCAAAACTCTGGTCTGCTTGGCTTAATGTCTGTGTTCTTGATGTACTCTTACTGCTCGAAGGTGAAAATGATGTTGGATTTGAATATTCCCTTGAGAGCAAATATTTAGTGGGGTGCTAACCACGGGCAAGGTGGTACCTGAGGTCCACTGGAAAGGAGCCTGCTTTCAGTGGCCAGTTACACCCTGTCCCCAGCATTGCTGTCATTTGTTGTGGAGGGAAAAAGAGGGCGAGCCAAACTTTCTTTTGTGTAGATTCTGGTTTGTTGATGTCTTCGGAGAGATTGTTCATTCACTCATTCATTCCTGCCACTCTGCCCGGATGCACTGTAAACTCATGACGACCAGCGACAGGCAGGCCCGACATGTGCATGACAATTGCCCAGTCTGTCCGCTCTGCCATTCTCCTACATGGCAAATATGTTCCTTAACACCTTCTCCACTGGCCTTGCCTCAGCTGATGACCTTGCTTTCCCGTTTCCCATCGAGAAAATGGAGACTATTGGAGGGAACTTCCATGGGCTCCCAGTGTCCCCCGGCAGCATCTGTGCCTCACACACACCACGTATCTAATGCAACAGACGAGCTGTCTGCAGCCCAAGAAAGGGACGCTCCCCGAAGCAGTGGACTCCCCCCTCTTGGCTACTCAGGGATATCATTCTGGCAATTCCTCCTCACTTTCCTGCATCATTCATTCCCATCAGAGTATAAACATGTTATTATTTCTTCATCTTAAAAAAAAAAATCTAAAATCCTTTTTTGATCTCCACTTCTCCCTCTAGTTAGCAACCCCTTCCTTTTCTTCAAAAATCCTTGGGAAAGTTTTCCCTACAGTGCCACTCCCTCTTCTGCAGGGGCTGCATCTTGAGACCTCTAGTGGATGCCTGGGGTTGTGTGTAGTTCCAGACTCTATATGTACTGCTTCCCTTCTTCCCCGCCCCCCTGCCCCGCCATGCACACCTACCTGTGCTACAATTTAATTTACAAATTAGACATAGTGACAGGTCAACAACTAATAATGAAATAGGACAATTGTAACAACACACTGTAATAAATATTCTGTGAAGGTGCTCTCTTTCTCTCTTATTGTGTCTTATTGGACTGCACTCTCCCTTCTTCTTGCGATGGTGTGAGATGATGACATGCCCACGTGATGAGCTGAAGCAACAGGAACGACATAACTGCCGTGAAGCAGTGTTAGGTCGCTCGCTATTGACCTGCTGCTGCTGGGTCAGAATGAGGCTCATCTGCTTCCAGACTGCAGGTATTTGAAACTGCAGGTGGTGGGTGGGACAGCCACATTCTTGAACGCCCAACCCAGTCCCAGTCTCCCTTTGTGTCTTGAACTGACTCGGGGTTTCCGCCCCAGCAGTGCCCCAAAGGTGCTTTGTTAGGTAACCCTGACTCCCGTGTTGCTCGATCCAGTGGCTGAGTCTCAGTCCTTGTCTTACTTCTAGGGTTCAACGCAGTTGATCATTCCCTCCTCCTCAAGGCATGTCCTTCTGCCTTCCCAGGCACCAGTTTCTTTCCATTCCTTTTGCTGGTTCTCACACATCTTATTTCTACCCATTGGAGGGCTCAGGGATTAGCTCTCGGGCTCCTATGTTTATTGCAGTATTATTTGCAGTAGCCAAGATATGGAAACCACCCAAGTGCCCCCTGGTAGATGAATGGATAAAAAAGATGTGGTATGTATGTATGTATGTATGTGTGTGTGTGTGTGTGTGTGTATGTATGTATATATAAATCTTTATCTATATCTGTATATCTATCTTTATCAATATGTGTTTCTATACCTATAATGGAATATTACTCAGCCACAAACAAGAATGAAATCTTGCCATTTGCCATCCACCCAGAGATTATTATGCTAAGTGAAATAAGTCAGAGAAAGAAAATACCATGCGATTTCATTTATATGCGGAATCTAAGAAACAAAACAAATGAACAATAATGAAAAACAAACAGACTCATAGATACAGAGAACAATCCAATGGTGGTTAAAGCGAGGCAGTAGACAGGTGAGGAGAAGATGGGCAAAATAGGGGAAGGGGAATAAAAGCTACAGACTTCCAGTTATAAAATAAATACATAAGGTGCAGCGATACAATGTAGAGCATACAGGAAGCTAGTTCGTAATATGTAATAACTTTGTAAGTGACAGATGGTAGCTGCATTTACAGTGGTATAATATATATGTATGTGTATATTGTAATGTATATAAATGTGCAGTCACTGTAGTACACCTGAGTCTAATATGATATACTATGTCAACTATACTTCAGTAAAAGAAATATAAACAAATTTCTTGGTAGAAATTTGCTGTTCTTTGGTATCTCACCATGTAAAGAGGCAGGTTTACTTGTTTAAGTACTCATGCAAATTGAGTACAACTATTGACAAGAAATTTAAAGGTGAGATCAAGCCAGTTCATAAGTAATAATAATTGATCCAAGAGACTCTCTGTCTCATTTTCTCTCGATCGATGACGGCAAGAGTTATAGAGAGAATTCATGTCTACTCTGTCTGCTTTTTCTTTACTTACCTAGGGCAGTTGCTATTTATAGCCGTTCTTACATAAATCTGCGCAACCATTTTATCTCCAGTTCTGGGTCAATTTCAAGAGGAAATTAAGGATTCATGCAATTATAAGAGTCCCTCTTATTCTTATCCTCAATATTCTAGAAAAATGTGTCTAATGGTAGTTCTAGGCCTAAGCATTTTGTTTTGCTCCATAAAAATTCACTCAATAAAAATTCACTGTGCATATTTGTGGCCCAGATACCATGCTGTGTATGGGGGGTTACAAAAATAAACAAAACACATTCCCCGCCCTCAGGGAGTTCTTTGTGTGCTAGTGGACACATTAGACACATGTCTTGATGGGTTTTAATGTGCTAGTGATCATGATGAAATTTAAAATGCTGGTGACTCCAGGGCTGTGGGAGCCCAGGGGACATGACTTTCACGTACTTACGCAGCATCTGGCCATGGGCAGTGGTCAGCCCAGATGACCTTCACCTCATCTCCTCATCTCCTGACAGATGTGCGCTGATTACTGAGCACAGAAGACCTGAGGTCCTTCAGCCTGGTCCCTATGTGATCTGTAGGACCTGGGTCCATGACTGGAGAAATGGGATCCTCCTATTCTGGGTTATAGAGGCTGAGAACTAGATTTCTGGTGGACCTCAACTTTCTAAATAAGAGTACCGCCAAGGCCTTCCTTCAAAAGGAATCATCACAATATACTGTCATTTCACGTGCTGAACTACTAGCTGAGCTGCTTGAAACAGCCTGGAGGTTGGCAAGGATTTATGGTCATTCGGGATAACTGGGCAACCATAAATCTTCGACCCTGCTTGCTTTGTAACAACTGAATTAGCTCGCTAGTACAAAGAGCCATTGGGACTCAAGATAAATCATTTAGTCAGACACTCAACAGACAATCATGGAGTGCCCACGAGGTGTGAGGCATTCTGTTTCCTCTCTATGTCCGTAGTTAGCAGAGCAGGAGGGCATCAGATTCTTGAATCTAATTTCTGCTCCCAGGACTTTTCTTTTTTGTTTTTAATTTGCAAGGTTGTTTTAAGTATGCCATCCTCAACCTGAATGATTCCCTGCCCAGGAGAAAGTAAATAAAAATTTGGGGGAAAGATTTGACCATGCAATGCCTCTTTATGGGAATAAAAACATATAAGGGATTTGCACCTTTGTTATTTGCCACTATTTTTTTTCCTTTGAAAAATAGATCCATAGTTTAATCAATTCATTTGTGAAGATTAAAGATGAGGCCTGGCATCCCTTTCTTTCTATGCATCTGCCCTTACTCGGGATCTAAAATGGGTGTCAATTCCAGTAGCGAAAGTGACAGATGTAGGTGGGGTAAGCACTTGCTGTCTTTGTGACTGAGTCACTTGTTGTCTTTGTGACTGAATCAGAATCGCAGAACTGGAGTTTTTAGATTGTCTGGAATCATATCGAGGGCTACTTGCCTGGAGTCGAAGGTGAAACACTTTCATAATCGGGGTCAACAGCATTTTGGAAGATGAGAGTTTCTCAGTGTGAGGAAGGTCTGGATGTTCTTTCCCTTCCTACCCCTTTCCCCCTTCACATAAACACAGCCGCCCACCCACCATGGATGGAGGCTTGCTTTACCCTTTGACTTCCCAGACATATGACCTCAGCAGTGAAAGCAGGGAGGCGGAACTCGAATCTCAGTCCAGGAAGGACTATGGCCATGTTTACAAGGATTATCTCATGCACTTGCTCTCCTCAGGCCTCAGAGAGGTGGGGGTGGGGGAGTATTTTCTTGGGGAGGAAGAAGTCAGAAAAGCCAGCGTAAGAGGCTCGGATCTGCCCTGTTGAGTTCAAGCAGGACCTGCCTCAGATCCAGTTCAGGTGAAGACTGGCCCTGGTGTTTGTCTAGGAAGCGGTGCCCTGTGCCTCCTTCCATCCGCGGCCACTCCCCGAGGACACACCCACCCATCTCTGGCTCCAGAGGGCACTTGGCTTGCGTGTGGAAGGCACTGAGTGTTTGAGTTGACTTGAATGCTTACTGCTTGCCTGGGATCTGCGAGGCTGGGGAGACGGGTGTGGGCATCCCCAAAGGTAAAGTCTTGTTTTATTGGTTGGCAGATTCCCGATTTCCAGACCGTTAAGGGATGTGTGGTAGGGGGCATCCAAGTGGCCGGAGCATTGCTTTCCATCGTGGATGTGATCTGGTTATGGCAACGTCCCCCTGTGGCTGCTGTCAATGAGGAGGACTGGCTTTAGGGCGCTGTGTACCCCTGCCCTGGCGACACCATGTCAGGGAGAGAAGGGCTGCTCCTTGATGAGAGGTGGTCAGTGGCTCGGTTCTCCTGCCAGAACTCTATTTCCTTGGCAATCCCACTGATCTTGGCTCAGCCTGCACGTTTTCAAACACTGGGGAAGATGGGTTTTTGTGTTTTGACTCATTTTCAAAATGGAGACCCCGGCGGGAGCTAAGGAGCACTCAGGTGAGCACAGCAGCGCCGTCTGTTCACAGAGGGTCTCAGAGGAGCAGACGTGACCAGCAACGCTGGCGTGGGCAGGGACGGGTCCTCGTGTGGCCCTTGCTTTAGTCAGGACGGAGCAGCCGGCTCTCACTCGTGCGGCTGAGCTTTGCTCTCAAGTCACACAGTGGTCCCCAGTGTTCCTTAGTGTGGCCACCGTTTATTTACCTTTGTCTTGCTCCCCAAACTGCAGGTGGGGGGTCTCATGTCTGGTTGATGGTGAAATCCTCAGCACCCAGCCCGTAACCGTAGAATGAAGGTGCTAAGAGGAGCGTGGACATCAGCGACTGTGCGTGAGGTGTGGCTCTTCCTTTATGTTGCCACCGTCTGTCCTGGAAGTTCTCCCCTTTCTACAAAGACATTCAAAACGGGAGCAGAGGTGTCACTGTGCATTGGCTTGTGGATCCCGTATGGTGCCTGTTACCTACAGAGACTCTGAGCCCCTCCTTCATGTTGGGGTCCAATGGTTCCGGGGGTGGGGGGCAGTGCCCGGGGATCTGCATTTTCACAGGGGGCTTCTGGGACAGGCATTCTGTGAGTCACGACTTGAGAAAGAGCACTTCCCGCGGCTAGCTGCGGAGTGCTCTGGAAACAGGCTCTCCAGGCGGGGGGTCAACAATCGAAGAAGGAGCTCTGGCTCGTTCCTGCTGCTTTAATCACACACCCGGAATTTTCCACATCTTTGATTTCTTTTGTACCTCCCCGTCGAGTCCCGCGGGTACACTTTACCACTCTCCTCGAGGACACTCTACATATTCAGCGGCATGGTTGAAACCAGCTTAAAAGATTGAGTGCTTCCATAGGAGAATAGCAACCGAAAAATGACTAGGCGTACAATTAAAAACCAGTGAGGTCTCCAAAGTATCAGCTCTTAAATAAACCCTGTGTCAGCCCCAGGGGACCAGCAGTATATCAAGGCCACTTCTCAAGGCGTCAGGCTCCTAATTACTTGCTTCTGTGGAACAATTGGCCTTTTCTCCCCCCTCTCCTATAATTTTGAATCCTTCCCTATCCAAGACTAGGTTTATCCTTGGCACCCGAGGGGAGATCTCGCCCCTTCCTATTCCCAGTCTGGGGAGCGCCCCTTTTCCACTGCCGACTGGAAGGCAGTGTGTAGACTGGTACAGACACTGGCCTCTTGCCCGGACCCTGGCTGCCTGTTCCTTTGAATCACCTTTTTGGGTTGGATACCGGCTCCCCTGTGAGAGGCCTAGAGAACAGCGGTATTTCAGTCAGCCATCTCTGCAGCTCAGGCCTCCAGCTGGGCATTTAGCGTGTTCTCTGGACATGGTTAGTCATTTCCCAAACTTGTCCTAGAGCCCTGAGACCACGCATGTGTATTCCACAGAGGGTGTGTTCTGTATGGAAACTTGGATTCACCTCCTGGGTTCAAGATTGATGAGTGCCTTGGCTGTTTTTTTCTTTTTATTTATTTTTCATTTTTTATTAGAGAAAGAGAGAGAGGGGGGGAGCGAGAGTGTGTGAATGGGGAGAGGGCCTTAGGGAAAATGAGAGAATCCTAAGCTGGGTCATGATCCCTCAACCCTGGGATCATGACCTGAGCCAAAAGCACGAGTCCAATGCTCAACCGACTGAGCCACCCAGGCGCCCCCTGGCTGCTTCTGATGTGTTGCAGGGCGAGCGCGGGGGTGGCAGAAGGTTCTCTGGCTGCCATCCAGCACTACCCAGAGGATTCGCCGTTCTCTGGCTGCTCCTAAAGTCACTGAAATCAGCAGGGACAAATCTCTCGCTCAGCACTGCCGCATCCTGGAAGGCAGAGAACACACGTTGGCAAAAATCCATATGTATTGGGGTCAAGTTGTCTGAGTTTGAAACTAAGCCCTCACCCCCTCCATCAAGATACTCAAACACTTCTGGGAAATAGTGGTGATGAGAATACCTACCTCAGTGAATTGTTCATTTTTTGACTCAAAAAAAAAAAATGATGGTTAAGGGCTTACTCTGTGCTGGGCACTGTGAAAGGCACTACACAGTGGACGTCTTAGTTTAGAGAGGGAGACCAGCATGTGTAAAATTTGCCAGTGTAATACATGCAACAAAGAAGTGCATGGCATTAGGAATGCAGTTTCGGGTTGGGAGGTTGACCTTGGCACAAGTGGGACCAAGGGAGTTTTCTCTTAGAAGGTGATTGTTGACTTCAGATAATGTGAAGGGCACAACACACATGCATGTGCAAAGGCCCTGTGGAGGCCTAAGTGGGGAGCATGTTGATGGATTGGGGATGGGGGGTGGTCAGGGAATTTTGGTTTTAAGGGTGCTGGGAAGCTACGGAAAGGTCCTTGGCAGGGCAGTGACAGATTTGTGTTCTTAAAGTTGCTACGCTGGCTACAGAGTAGAGACTGGACTGAGGGACGAGAATGGGTGTGGGGCAGAGGTTGGAAGAAACCAGTAATAATTTAGGCAAGAGATGATTTAGTGTTGACGAGGGGAGGGGAGGGGTGCTGATTCAGGAGCCATTTAAGTCAGAGAATTGATAGACTTGGTGAAGGAGTAGATGAGGGGGGTAGAGGGAGAGGAAGGGTCCCAGGCCAGGCATCCTGGGATAGTCGCGCTGCCTATACAGAGTAGCCCTCGCTACACGTAAGTGATTATGACGATTGTTAACTAAGCCTGGAATTTGACCCAAGTCAGCTGGGCCCATGTGCCCTGGGACCTGCCCTCTGACCCCAGCGGGGCCTTGAACTAAGAGCTCCTCTCTCCTCTCCCCTCCCTACCGTGTGAGGGAGATAATGAAAGGAACTTCTGGCAAGTTCTCTTACTCAAGCAGAATGTCCCAGTGGGTGGCCATGACCTCTCACCTGTACCCCAGAAGGAACCTGAGTGGAAAGGACCCCTCCCCCTGCTTCCTCTATTGTTAAACCTCATATTAGTCGGGTGTATTTATTAGGACCGATGAGGCACTATTGACGACATTTTTGTGAGGTAAACTCCACAGTTTATATTGGGGCTCACTCTTTGTGTTGTATGTTCTGTGGGACTTGACACTGACGGCGTGTGCCCGCCATCACAATGTCGTACGGCTTTGCTGCCATTAAATGCCCGGAACTCTACTTTTTCATCCCTCCCCTCCCCCAACCCCTGGAAACCACTGATCTTTCCACTGTCTCCGTAGTTTTGCCTTTTCCAAAATGCCATATGGCTGGAATCATGCAGTTCATAGGCCTTGTCAGCGTGGGCTTCTTTCACTTAGCAACATGTATTCGAGGTTCCCCCATGTCTTTTGGAGTCTTGAGGGCTCGTTTCAACAACAGTCTCTCAACTGCAAGTGCACTGCGCCTGCCGGTCTGTCTACACCTGGAGGCCTCCATATGGGAATTGCAATTTCTTTTCAGTGCCTGGCTTCTCTCCCGCGTGGCTGTTCCTTACCATCTTCTCAGTTGTACTCTTCCGTGCACCTGTCAACCCTGACCACATTTAGCCATAGCAGATTTAGGAGCTTTCCCAAGGTAGGAGGTGGGACCGTGTCCAGAGTCAGTGTTCTTTGTTCAGGAAACCCAGCACCATGGTCATCCGGATTCCCATTGGAATGATCCAGCCGTGAGCGGTATGGCGCCGGCTTGGGTAGTGTGGGAGGGCTGCCTTCTGAGAGCTGAGCCGTAACAGGCACTGGCACCCAGGCACCCTGGGGCTGTTTCCAGCCTAAAGAGTTCTGCTTTGCCCCTAAGCAGTTTTTCTAAAAAGGTAGGTATGAATTATCTTCTAAAAGAAGCCAGTCTAAGAGCCATATTACCAAACAGATGGGAAGCAGGACATAGCCAAGTGTGACCTTTTAGAGGCTGCACAGCCATTGCCTCTTACTTTCCTTGGGGGACACCAGCCCTCTCTTGGAACACGCCTTTATTCTCTTCCAATGTCCTCATCAGCTGCCTGCAGCCCAGTAGCAATTTGAGGTCATTGCTGGGCTGCCTTGTTCACATCCTTGACCTGCCGGATCCCTTGTATCTTTTGTTTGATGTACCTCTGAATGTGTGTGTCCACCAGCTCCCCCAGTACCAGCTGGGGAGCTTACAAGTGGTGTTCCTGTGATGTCGGTGCTGCTGTGGGGGAGCTGGGGGTCTAGAGGGACCGCACTGCTGTGAATCAGCACAGGGAGCATGAGGATGGCAGCCATGTGTCTCTGCAGCCAGAATCTGTAGTGCATCAGCTATGCCCTGGCTGAGAAGCTTGTCCTTGCCGTCTTTATGATCTGCCCTAGCTCTCACTTATTTTTCAAATACCTTATTAGGATAACTACTGCTGATTTTCCTGTCACTTTGGCATTGTTTGTGACCAGCTGTGCACGTTTAGTGTTCATATGCAGAAATGCAGAGCAAAGTGTTATTGTTTCCAGAAAGCTCTACCTCTGGGGATTTTTGCTTTCCTTCCTTCCTTCCTTCCTTCCTTCCTTCCTTCCTTCCTTCCTTCCTTCCTTCCTTCCTCTCTTTCTCTCTTTCTTCTTTCTTTTTTCACTCTTCCCTTTTAATCCTTGTGGTTTTGGACAAGTTGGTGATATGCTAGTCTTTACATGAAATTTTCAGGCGTGAGGAGTGAAAGATTCCCTGGAAGAGATATTTACATTAATTTTTTTTTAAAGGAGAGATCAACTGGTCAACCGCACTCACAAACCTTAGCCGCGTCTGAGGTCATGTTATTGATCACTGAGTTTTGTGCAACATGTCCAGCCCAGGCACCAGAATGCTAGCTTTTTATATTTGGACCCATTTTACAGGAGTGGGAAATAAGGGTTCAGAGGGTGAGGTACCTTGCCCCAGCTCACACAGGTTATAAGTGGAAGGAATTCAGCTGAACCTAAGTCTGTCTCTCTCCAACCTCTGAGTACCAAGGAGTCCCATTTGTGCCGAGAAGCAGGGAAGATGGAAGTTTCCATTGCTGGATTCCCATTCTCTGTTCTGTTCACCTAAACCCCCTGGGGTCCTTTTATCACAGAAAGATGTGGCTTCATGAGCCATTGAGGCCAAGGGTGGGACACATAACATTTTTCTTCCCTGACCTTGAGTCCTTTTTTTTTTTTTGTCTTTTTTTAACATTTTATTTTATTTTCTTTATTTCTAGGAGAGGGAGAGAGAGAGACAGCATGAACAGGGGAGGGCCAGAGAGAGAGGGAGTCACAGACTGAAACAGGCTCCAGGCTCTGAGCTGGCAGTCAGCACAGACCCCGACGCGGGGCTCGAACCCACGAACCGCGAGATCATGACCTAAGCGAAAGTCGGACGCTTAACCGACTAAGCCACCCAGGCGCCCCTTTTTTTTGTCTTTTTTAAACAAATACACAAACGTGTCTGGAGATCTAGGACTGTCTCTCCAGAGATGTTCCTTTGAAAGTGAATTGTTACATGTCGGGTTTCAGGAAGGGCAGGGATTTGGGGGTGGCAGACAAGGAAAAATTTACATGGGGGGTGGGCTGGGAAACAGGGTTCAGACTCGGGAAAGCACCTCCCTGGCTGGGCTCTGTGCTGTCCTGATGCTTTCCCACACAGCTCCTGCCCTTAGTATCTCAGTGGCCTCCCCTGACCTCTCAGCCTGGGCAGCCCCTGGTCCTCCGAGTCTGCGACCCAGCAGCTCCTGCCCCCCATCGTGCCCACCTGCTGCTCTTGTTTAATAGGTATTGCACTTGATGCCTGCACCTTGTGGAAGGTGCCAGCTCAGCTGGCCTCGGCCTCAGCAACCGCTGTAGCTACACCGATGTCGGTTTGCTCTTCGAGATCTCGATTACCAGTGACCCAAATAAAAAGAGAACGTCTGTTGCGCCACGGCTGCCTGAAGGCAGTGTCGTCTCTGACCAGGGGATCTCTGCTGCCTCCTGTGTGGACTGTTTTCACGCCCTCACCTCCCACAGTCCAGGGTGATCCCAGGTAAATCGGATCACGCCACCGCCCAGCTCAAACTCCCTGTGGCTTTTCTCTTGCTCAGAGGACAAGTCAGTCTTTACAGGGCCCCTTTACAGGAACCCAGGCTCCTAGAAGGTTCTCAGATACACTGGGCCCTTGCTTCTCCCCTTGATGACTTCTCCAGACATAGATGTGGCTCTCCTCACTTTCTTCAAGTCTTTCATTCAGCTATTTCCCTTACCCTGTGTAAAATGCTACCCTTCCTATTTCCTTCCCTCCCCTCTGTCTATTTTTTCTCCTAAGTATTTATCACTGTTTGCTATGCTGTGTATTGGACATCTGTGCTTATCACCTGCCTTCCAAAATCAGGGTTTGATCTCCTCAAGAACAGGTATTTTTGTCAGTTCTTTCTCTCTGACATCTACAAAGTACTTGGCAGGTAGTATGTATTCAATGAATGGATGTTGTGTGGATTTGCCTGGTGCTCTTCATTTTTGATGTAGATGTGCCTCGTTCTGGAATCATCTCACAAGACCAGTAATGTGAATCTTTCTATGAGTCGGTATTCACTGTAGTATGTCATTGGTTGCTAGGGCAGTAGCTCCTCCCTGGGCTGCTGTGACATGAGGCTATGTCACAAGTAATTTGCTCAGTGACAGTCATGAAAAGTACCAAATAAAGCAGGTGAACTATAAAAAACTTGAAATATGTTTTATGGTGTGTGTTAAATCATGTCAGTATTGCTCACTCCTATCACATCGTGTTTTCTTGACCAAGAGGAAAGGGGTGATGCTCCGTGTGGGGTGCTCGGTGGATGTGGGTGGTGGCAGTGGCTCACCTGTGGCCCTCCCCCTCTCTCCTGCAGCTGGCGTCGGAGCTCTGAGTGCTTTAAAAATGAACTTTAGCTGCAGGGTGTGTGGGATAAAGGGAGGTACAGACTTGCTCTTCTGGATGGCAAGAATAGCATCGTCTGTGGGTATTATCTAGAATATACCTTCCCTTAGCCATAGGACAAAGTTTGGTTAGGCTATTTCATTTTTTTAAGGGAAGATTTTGGGGAGATAGTGCTGTTTGGCTCTGAGCAAGCATCAACCATTGAAGCTTATTTAGATTTAAAAATAAGTAGGTATTAGGGAAATGCTAGTAATACGGGATCATACTGTTCACCCAGGGTGTTGGAGCTGGGTTGACCTATACTTGTTTCCGACATTGTGGTTTCATGTGAGGCCATCCTATTCCGGCCCCTCTGGACATCCAGCGGCCCAGGCAGGTGTACACTTGACCCCGTGCCTGTTTTAACCATTAGGCTCTTCTCCATTCCTTCTGCTCAGCTTCCCAGCTTTTGAGTCTCTATTTGCTTTGTTCTTCATCTCCTGACCTCCCAGGTACCCTCCTCGGTCTTGATTCTAGCATGTGCCCTCTGGCCTGCACCATCGACAACTGAGATGACTTCCCTAGTTTCTTTGTTTTGCTGGAGCACTTCTTCCCAAAATGGGAGGCAAATCTATGAAGACATAAGACCTGACGTGTCCTGAAGTGTCTGTGGTTTTTCTCTGACCCTCAGTGGCGGGATTTTTTTGTTTGATTGTTTTTTTCTATTTTGTTAAAGTAGGCTCCATGCCCAGTGCAGAGCCCAATGTGGGGCTTGAACTCATGCCCCTGAGATCAACACCTGAGCTGAGATCAAGAGTCAGATGCTTAATGGACTGAGCCACCCAGGTGCCCCCTTGAGCCAGCATCCAGTTTGGAAATTGTTTCCCCTCAGGATTTTAAAATTACTGCCCGCTTGCCTAATGGTGCTGATTCTCCGACAGCCTGCGTGTGACCCGTTTCCTTCTGAAAGCTTCCAGGACGTCCTCTTCACCCCCGATGTTTTGAAATTCCAGCGATGTGCTAGAGGGTAGGCTAGGCTTCTTTTTTTTTTTTTTTTTTATGTTTTATTTATTTCTAGGAGAGAGAGAGACAGCGCGAACAGGGGAGGGTCAGAGAGAGAGGGAGTCACAGACTGAAACAGGCTCCAGGCTCTGAGCCGGCAGTCAGCACAGAGCCCGACGCAGGGCTCGAACCCACGAACCGCGAGACCATGACCCAAGCGAAAGTTGGACGCTCAACCGACTAAGCCACCCAGGCGCCCCAAGCTAGGCTTCTTAAGTACAAAAAATTTCTTGCAATTTCCAAGGCTCATTTAAACATTTAAATTTTTTTTTTTAATGTTTTTTATTTATTTCTAGGAGAGAGAGACAGAGACAGCATGAGCAGGGGAGGGTCAGAGAGAGAGGGAGTCACAGGCTGAAACAGGCTCCAGGCTCTGAGCTGGCAGTCAGCACAGAGCCCGACGCGGGGCTCGAACTCACGAAACGTGAGATCATGACCTAAGCGAAAGTCGGACACTTAACCAACTAAGCCACCCAGGCGCCCCTAAACATTTAAATATTATAATATTTAAAAATGTACGACTTGAAACCAAGTATAACTCTTTATGCTTATAGTTCTTCCAATTATAAAGTCAAATCAAAATTGCAAATTATCCGTAAAGCATATAACATGAATTTAGTGTGATAGCTAATGTCACTCCTTTTGGGGTTAGGAAGGAGGCACAGCCCTCCCCCTCAGTGTCCTGTGACAGATGTCTTCTGGCTTCACCTGGTGTTCGTAAGTCACTGCGGAATAAATCTAACAGGTATTAAATCTTTGCCCTTTTTCTCATTAGCCCATGACAATGAATTCAATTCTGTGCGATGCCAGTGTGTAAACACAGGACCGAGTTGGTTACAGTGTGGTCATCCAGACAATTAGAAGGAATAGGCTTGCTTACAAAAATGTTCGGAATTGTCATTGAAATGGAAGCATGAACTGTAAATACTCCCATGGGGACCTCACAAAATCCCTCGAATTCAGCTGGCCTCTGTTCTTCGGCTCTTCCTAAGGCAGCAGCAGGGTGTGTGCTCAGAAGTGCTGGCCGTTCCCCGGCTTCACCCCTGCCACCACGTGTGTCCCGTCTGCCAGTGTGCCAGGCGCTAATCCTGTGGTTCTGCACATCCCTAGTGGAGGTGGAGACTGCTGAGCACTGGGAGCCCCAGCACTTTCAGGGAGCCGTCTGGCTGTGTGTCACCGAGCTTGACAACCGTGATCCGCGATCTGGCTGTTTCAGCTTACCGCCCTGCCCCCTTCACTGTTGTGGAGAGAGGTGAGCGTTTGTAGATTTTAAGAATACAAACACACATGACACCACACTTCACAGGGTTCCTGGTGTAAGTTTCCTGGCAAGTTAGAAATGCGTGCATGTGGTATGGGAGTGTGTGTGTGCACGTGCGAGAGTGTGTGCGTGTGAGTGTGTTGGTGTATGTGCACATGTGTGTCCACATGAGAGTGTATGCACATGAGTGTGTGCGTGCATGTGTCTGTGTGTGTATGTGAGAGTTGTATGCACATGTGAGAGTGTGTGCAAGTGTGCACACGCATGAGAGTGTATGTGTGAGTGTGTGCATGAGAGTGTGCATGCACATGTGAGAGCGTGCAGGTGAGAGTTTGCATGTGTGTGTGCATGTGAGAGTGAGTGTGGGTGAGAATTTATGCATGAGTGTGTTAGGCATGTACGAGTGTGAGCATGCACATGTGAGAGTGTGTGCATGTGTTCAGATGAGAGTGTATGCATATGTAAGAGTGCATGAGTGTATGTGCATGAGTGTGCATGTGTGCATATGGGTGTGTGTGAGAGCATGTGGGAGTGTGTGCACATGTGAGTGTGTGCATCAGAATGTGTGCACCTGTGAGGGAGCATGCACACATGAGTGTGCGCGCACATATGAGAGATGTGTGCATGAGTGTGCGCACACATGTAGGTGTGTGTGCATGCGTGCAGGAGAGCGGGTGTGTTCACCTCAGGCCGGCGGCGCGGTGGGAACCCACGTGGGCTGCATGGGCGCGTCGGGAGCGCGCAGCCACCGAGACTGCCACCTGCCCGTTCGGGGCGGTGCCTCTTCCGCTCAGCACAGCAGTGTGCCCTGTGTGCTCACAGGCTGGCGGGGCGTGGGCCCCGGGGACGGCTTAGCTCTGAACTGCTTGTTGGTGAAATGCCTGCAAGGCCCTGCATGTGCTCCTTAGTATTGCATCTTTCTCCGGAACTTCTCTGGCTCAAAACCTGGATCGTCTCTCACCTTTTTCCCAGCCCGCATCCACGCAGTTCGTTTCCACATTCCATCTGTTTTCCCTCCCTGTTCACGGCGTTTTAAGGTCTTTCCGTTCTTGCCACAACTCGCACTAAGGCCCGGTGGCTCACCGGGCGCTCTGGGAAGAGTGTGCTGCTCAGCGGCCCCCCGCCGCCTCCCTTCCTCCCTCCCCAGGTCCCTGCCTCGGGCTGGCTGCCCTCTGGCATTTGCCACCCTTGCCTGGGACCCTCCGTGGCTCGTCTCTCCAGGCTGAGGAAGAACGGCAGCCTGCAGGGAGAGGGATTATTATCATTTTTTGTCCTTCACAGTGTTTTAAGGAATTGTTAACCAGCCTTGAAAATATTGTGACATTTTTATATTACAAATCTGGATTTTCAACTTTTCCTGAAAAGTTAGAAAACGTGCCAGTACTAAGCATGCGTTTCCAACAGGAAGGCCACAAGAGGCAGGAAATGGAATGTTCTTTGCATGTTTTCTCCAGTTTGCCGCACGCGCCACTACTCCTCGTAGCAGCCCGGGCCTGCCTTGGCCCTCATTTCTGTTACCCGCCTGCCCACCGTAGGCATTAAAATCGGCAGCACGGACCTGCCTGACTCCCAGGCCAAGGGCCTTTCTACACCCCATGTGTCCAGCACACACTGTATTTTTTGCCTCCTGTGTACCATTTTGCCTTGTGTGGCTATTGTGCCTCCCCGTCCCCCCAAACCTGTCCAAATCCTGCTATTGCACGAGGTGAGGTGCTCTCCTTGGGGCAACCCTCCCAGGTAGCCCGGGGTGGAAAATTTCCCTCCCCTTAATTAGTAAAGCACTTGGAGGTTTGCCTTTCTCCTTCAGTGCCATTGCCTGTTATTTTGCTTTGAGCCTAGGCTGACAGTCCCTCCTGGGTGGGATCGCAGCGCAGTGCCTCCGTTTAGTGGTTTCTCAACAGACATTATCACCAGAAAGATGCATAGAAATGGTCGAGGCGCGTGGTCTGTGGGTACCAATGAAAAGGACTCTGATTAGACGGGGGATATGTTAGCTGATGACTTACCCCCGTGACCCTGGGGAGATTGGTTCACTTCTTATCACTATAATCACTGTTTGGGGATCGATTTTTAATGCGGGGAGATCCTCAAACACAATTAAACTCTGGTAAGAGAGTCAGCTGTGGCTGTGGTTACTTCCTTGTGAATGATGTGATCTGTCACTAAAGTTATTTATTTGGTGATAGTGCTCTATACATCAAATAGAGCTAAAGAGAACGTCAGTCAAATGTGGAATATTTCTACTCTCTGCATTAAAAATGTTAAGTACCAAATATACAAAGAAATCTATACTTGAGGGTATTTTCTTTACGCCCATCAAGTTCCTTTGAGAGAGAAGGAGGCGTTGCTTGCAAATGTCTGGGCCAGGAGCAATGTCAGGTTCTAGGGCAGTCCTGTCCGATGGACTGCAGAGTTCTGCATCTGCATAGGAGCCACTCGCCACATGTGGCCATTGGACACTGGAATGTGGCTAATGTGACCGAGGGACTGAATTTTTAATTGTATTTCATTTTAGTGAATTTAAAATTTTTTTAATGTTTTATTTATTTCTAGGAGAGAGAGAGAGAGACAGCATGAGCAGGGGAGGGTCAGAGAGAGAGGGAGTCACAGACTGAAACAGGCTCCAGACTCTGAGCTGGCAGTCAGCACAGAGCCCGACGCTGGGCTCGAACCCACGAACCGTGAGATCATGACCTAAGCGAAAGTCGGACGCTTAACCGACTAAGCCACCCAGGTGCCCCTCATTTTAGTGAATGTAAATTAAAGTATCACATGTGGCTGCCATCTTGGACAACCCAGATCTTGAGGGCTGGAGAAAATGGGTCTGACGCAGTGCCCGAGGAAGAGCGATGTGCAGTCCTATGAGGGGATGCCTTATTGCAGATGCGTCTCAGGTGGGTGGGGACTCTGTTTTGCTACACAAGTAAAAGCCCATTTGACCAAATTTGGCGGGGCATCAAAGCTGAATAATGTTTTGTGGGAAGCCCACTGCCATACTGTTCTGAGGAGAGCATTATTTACTTACTCTTTTATGTCCATTAAGAATCGCAGACACTGAGGGCTGCCCTGGTGGCTCAGTTGGTTAAGTGGCTGACTTCAGCTCGGGTCACGATCTCGTGGTTTGTGAGTTTGAGCCCTGCATTGGGCTCTATGCTGCCTGCTCAGAGCCTGGAGCCTGCTTCTGTGTCTCCCTCTCTCTTTGCCTTCCCCCACTCGCGCTCTCTCTCTCTCTCTCTCAAAAATAAATAAACATTAAAAAAGACTTATAAAAAAGCATAGCAGATGTTGGGCTTTCCTTGGCCTTGACTCCTTGAGAAGGTTCTATATCTGCTTCCTGTGCTTGATGATGTTGAACCATGACCTAAATGCATACTCTGTGTCCACATCAACTACATACTTTTGTGTCCACACCAAAGTGCTGCCTTGGGAGAGGTGTAGAGAAACAGGAGAATTCTGTGTAGCTCATTGATAGAAACATGTGGTTTATCTTTTTTGCTTGGCTTTTCTTGAGTAGAGTCAGCTAAAACTGGCTGTGGTTACTTTGTCCTTATATGGTGGCAATGGAAGCCACCCAGTGCTGAGGAGATAATTGAATTAATCTTTAGCCACATTTTCCAGAACCCAACCCAGTGTGTGCTGGGATCTTCTCCAGGAGACCATGGCCATCACTTTGGTGGTTATTGGCCTGGGGAGGTTCCCCGTGGGCTCTGTCCACACTGTGGCTCCCCAGCTGTGGTCTGTGTGTGTGGGCTGCTGACTGCTTTATAGCATAGTGAGTTTATTGTTGGTGTTTCAGTCCCCATCCGTCCTTTCACTGTGGAAAGTCTCGTAGACCCTTGAGATCTGTACTACCATCTATTTGTGGCTTTCTAAATGACTCCTTTCAGCCTGGATGTCATATATACACAAAAGTAGGAAGTGGGGCACAGGTCGCATAGATTGACAGAGTGCCAGCATGGTGGAGGGGAAGAGGTGGTAGCCAGGGAGGCCGGTACCCATGAAGGGAGGGAAGCGGCATGCACATCCGGTGTGGTCTTTCCCAGCGTCCTGACTACAAGCACAGCTTTGGGATCCTTCCGGTATCCTCAGCCTGGACAGAGGCCACATCCATACCCACCTCCATTTCCAGATCCTCTCCCCTTCCAGGAGGATGGGCAAAGGTATCGTGGAAAGTTCCAAGCTTCTAATCATGGTTTGATCTTTCTTGTGACCAGCCTCCATCTCGGAACCCACCAAGAGTTACCTCATTAGAACTGAAGGTGGTCCTACCAGCCAGGAAATTCTGTGTCAGGAACTGGGGGTCAAAGACTAACTGTTAGAACAAAGGATTCTCCTTGCACCCCCATTCATAAGAGCTTTAGGAGCTCTGTGCCAGGGACCGGGGTAGAGACCAATATATACAGTTCTTGTTATTTCACAGCAGCGTATCATATTCCTCAGTTTCCTACAAATGCTTGGATCCTTTTTTGTGTTGGGATAGAAAAAAAAGCATTCTTTTTAAAGCACTATTAGTAATGCATTTTACTTGAAAGGAAATGGGGGGTCAGCCTTGCCCCTGAAGACCAGATGATGCAACCGTCAGAGTGGCTAAGCCCTGATGTCCCTCACCCAGGTCTGCTTCTAGCTTGTGCAGATACCCTTGGCCATTGCTACAGCAGAGAGGTGCTGGAAAGGAGGTGACTCCTAATGGGAAGATGAAGTGCAAAATTGCAGCACTTTCCTAAGTGCAATTTTACATCACTGTTCTCAGAATGGAGAAGGTCAGATAACAGAAGTGCAAGGTAGCAAAGATCTCCTTTGGGGTGAAAGTACAGATTCCAAGTTGGTGACATCTTCCACCACATGCCAGCTGGACTCTTTGTCCTCTATTCTGGATTGGGCGTCTTTGGTTGCAGGAATATTGAACGTGACTCCCATTGGCTGAACCAGGAATAGGAATTTACTCAATGGTAGTGGGGCTTCAGAGGTGGTTTGACTCAGTGACTTGTCCAGAACCCTGTTTTCTTATTTCTCCTTCCTCTCTACACCATAAGTCAGGCCCACTCCCTTCTTGGTGGAGTGATGGCTGCCAATAATTTCTGGCTAAGAGCTTCCTCTTTCCACTCACAGTTCAGAAGGGGTGAGCAGGGATGTTTCTTGTGGGAAGAATATCTTTTCCCAGTGCCCCCATTGGCCTCAGTTAGATCTCTCATCCTCTCTTGAGTCAATGACTGGAGCTGGGGTGATCCTGACCCAAGTACCATGCCTCAGAAATCTGCAGAATCAGGTTCCCCAGACGCACAGCTGTGAAGGGAGATGCTGACCCTGAATACAGATCAGGCAGGGGCGCCTGGGTGGCTCAGTCAGTTAAGGTCCAACTTCAGCTCAGGTCATGATCTCACAGCTCATGAGTTAGAGCCCTGCGTCAGGCTCTGTGCTGACAACTCAGAGCCTGGAGCCTGCTTCAGATTCTGTGTCTCCATCTCTCTGCCCCTACCCTGCTCACTCTCTGTCTCTGTCTCTCTCTCAAAAATAAATAAACACTAAAAAAAAAAAGAAGAAAAAAAAAGATCAGGTAGCCATCAAGCAAAGAGTAGATGTTGGGTGGGAAATTGCAACTCTCACTGCTCTTTCTGTCATCTGCTGACCCCCCCGATGATACTCACAATCACAGTTTTCTGCCATCTTTGAAATATTACATTCTACTGCTTTGGGACTCTTAAATCTTCTCTGCTCCCTGTTCCCCATCCCTTCCTTTTCCCCTCCTTCCTTTGTCTAACCCCTTCCTTCCTCTACTTCCTTTTTCTTCTGGTTATCCCTTTCTCCCTTCTTTCTCTTTCTCCTACTCTACCTCTTCTTTCCCTCCTCTTCCAGTTTCTCTTCCCCCCCCCAATGTTGATCCCCCACCCTTAACTGATGGTCATTTATTTAAATTAACTAAATTGGTTTGCTGCAATGTAGTTTCTCACTAAATAGAATGCCTTCCCATTTCTCCCCCTGCCCCCCAGGAAGAAGAAATGCCAGAAGTAGAAATTGACATTGATGATCTTCTTGATGCAGACAGTGAAGAAGAGAGAGCTTTAAAGTTACGGGTAAGTAGCTTTCAAAATCTAGAACTTGCCAGCCACGGATGCTTGCATGCACTCGGGTCTCCAGGGCACGTGCTGGTCCTGCCCGTAGCAATGATGCCACCAGGACCTGAGCAATGACAGTCTGCAGAGAGGGAAGCCGTGGAGTGTGAGGTATTCACTGTCAGGAACTGCGTCTCTGATGGTAAAGCATCAGGGAACTTGATACTTTACCATCTTGTTTGAGAACTGACAGTTCTCAAACCACCTAATGGGTATGGACTTCCATGGCCGCATCTCCTTGGAACAAAAGGAGATGTTCTGTGTCCAGAACTAATTCTGTGTCCAGAAATCCATTTGCCAGGGAAGGAGGTGACACCCCACGATTGTATGAGAAGGAGAGCCTCCAAGCCAGAACTGGAGAACCCACACCTGGGACTCTGGTCTCACCGTTATGGATTATATCACCCATGAAATAAGAGTTCTAGATAAGATTGTTTACAATATAATTCCCTTTAATAACGTGTGTTTTATTAGAGTGTGCTCACCTGGTAGTATTCTAGCACAACAGTGGATGTTGAGGTGTCTCATGTTTCCTTCGTCCAGAGCATTACAACATTATTTCTCTTCCCCAGGAGGTCAAATCTATCATTTTAAAATCTGCATTTGGGAGTTTCTAAAACCAATTAACTTTTGACTTGTCATTGCTCTTAATGTTTACTGATAATTACTGTTAATGGCTGTTGGTTATTGCCAATGGCAGATGATCTCTGAAGGCAATTAAAGGGCATATTTTAATGTATTAATGTGTTCAATGTGTTAATAATTACTAGTGTCCCTTCAGTGGTGAAATGTTTTGGTTTAATGATTATTTCTTATTGGTAAATTTAGTTGGGAAATGATAGCATCTAGTGATGAATGTTAAAAAACACAAAGCAAGTACCGATTCTATAGAAAATGTAATGACATTAAAAAGATCAATTGAGAACTTGGGGTGTCTGGGTGGCTCGGTCGGTTGAACATCCAACTCTTGATTTTGGCTCAGATTGTGTTCTCATGGTTTGTGAGTTTGAGACCCACATCGGGCTTTGCTCTAACTGCACAGAGTCTGCTTGGGATTTTCTTCCCTCCCCTTCCCCCGCCCAAGCTCATGCTTTCTCTCTCTCAAAATAAATAAATTAATAAAAAAAAAAATAGAGAACTTGAAAGGAGCTTTAGCTACCATCAGGCCACCCGCTTTGGTTTCCAGGCGAGGACACTGACCAGCAGAGGTGTGATAGACAAGTGGTTTGTGGTTGAATCAGAGCCAGGCACCTGGCTTTCCATGTCCAGGGTGATTCTTAACCATCTCCTACAGGCTGTCTCAACCTCAGTATACACAGTTTATTATTAACCAAGTTGGTAGCCCAGAGGAAAGGCGTGTGAGTTGTTCTGAAGGGTGCCAGGCAGTTCTTCCCAGGAAGGTACAACTTTTGTTACCTTCAAGATGACCAACAGATACTTAAAGTGTGATTCTAGATTGTCGGTATGAAATCTGGGTTGACCATGTTTAGAAGAATACTGTAAAGATAAAATGATTTTTAATTGCACTTTAAAAATGATACTAAATTTCAAGATAATCAAACTTGCCTTCTGTGTATTTTATTCTAGGAAGCTCTTGTAGACTGCTACAAACCAACAGAGGTAAACAAATTGCTTTTCCTAAATGCCATGTTTGAATTCGTTTTTTTAATTAAATCAGTTTGTGTATTTTTAAAGCTAAACAACACTTCATAGGCTTGGTTATGTGTATACTAAGCAGTGGTTATTATCCACAAATGAAGTCCATGTTTGAGTAGTGTTAACTTCCTTAAATGTGTGCTGAAACGTGTCTGGTTCGGGAAGACTCAAAATGAATGGAATTGGGTGTGTTGCTTGTTTTTATATAAAAACCAAATTCAAAGGTATTTGCAAGAGGGTTTGGAATCCTTTTAGTAAAAGTCTTAGATTTATAACTCGAGAATTACATTGTTTTAGTATACAGATATGCATTTTCAAGAAGCTTAAAGTGAATTCTGTCATTCAGAAGAATTGCTTTTATTGGATATTGGTTTATTAGATCAAAGCATTTAATATATACTTTAAAGAGTGAAAGCACAGTGTAGAATTTAAAGATTTGATCGGTTATGAAAAAGATTGGTAATTGAAGTCATTTTCATCTGTTCCTGTAATAAATCAGAGAAATTAGGAGATTCATTAGATGTTTTTTGCAATATCAAAGTGATGGTGGTAGGACTTGTTATTTTTGAAGTGACATAATCACAAAGTGAGAGGGAAGCATACTTTCACAAAAGTGTGTAAGATTTAAATGACTAGGGTGTTTGTGATCATTTGGCTTGAGGCCAAGTACTTTTTGAGCTTCAATCTTACAGGCTCCAGTTTTCCTTTATGTTAATTGCATCTCACAGTCATAGAGATTTTTAATTTTTAAATTTTAAATTATTAAATATTTTTAAATTAATGTAATATATACTCGTAGTTTTAACCAAAAATGCAATTAGACTTATAAAGAAAAAATAACATTACCTTTCCCATTCCTCAGTTCCTCTTCCTAAACGTATGTATTTTATATTTGTATATTATATAGTTTTATACACCAATACTTTTGGCTGTTTTTCTCTTATTTATTCTTATATCCCCAAATATTCATTTACTTTTTTTTTCATGTATTGGCTTAAGGGGAAATATAACAACTCTTTTACTATCCACATAATTTATTTTCCTCCATCCCCTTAATAAAGTTATTGACCAGTATTTTGTTGAATCAGTGGTCATATTTATAATATTATGATTTAAAGAAGTATTTTTCGCTGCTAAGCCAAATAGTGAAATATGACCATGGGTCCTTTTTGGTATAGCCCTTTGTTTTTCCTGGAATTGATAACTGTCTTATCTTTTATTTTGTCTAGTACCTATTGCTATTTTTTGTTGAACTCTCCAAGATCTTTGTCAAACATGTAGTATATTTTCGTATGCTCAACCCCATCATTACTATGCCTCCATCTTAGACTTTTCCCTTGGCATCCCTGTGCAACAATCTGGAGAAGTTATTCTCTGGATCTATTGAGTAGCTAACTGTACTGAGATTACTGTTCACTGCTGTACTGTTTGTTAGATGCTTTGCTTCCTAAATCTTAGTCTTCCTCATTTTTGCAGAAGTACATTATCTAGTAGCTTTTTGGGAAAGGATACATAGAAGGTAAATGTTTTGAATCTCTATATGTATGAAAATCTATCTTGATTAATAGTTTGGATGGCATAGAATTCTGGGATAAAATTCATTATTAAAATTCAATTTTAAGGGGCACCTGGGTGGCTTAGTCGGTTAAGTGTCCAACTCTTGATCTCAGCTCAGGTCATGATCTCATGGTTCATGGGTTTGAGCCCCATGTAGGGCTCTGTGCTGACAGTACAGAACCTGCTTGGGATTCTTTCTCTCCTCTCTCTGTCCCTCCCCTGCTTGCCCTCTCTCTTTCTCTCTCAAAATAGATAAACTTAAACAAACAAACAAAAAACCTCAATTTTAAGGCATCACCCTCTTTTGTCATTTCTAGTATTAAAAAGTCTGATGTCACTTCCATTCTCAGACCTTTGTATGTGACCTGTTTTTCTCCCCTCAATTAACTTTTAAGATTATCTCCATACTTTGAAATTTTACAGTAATATGCTTTAGTGTGGGTCCTTTTAATGCTTATTTATTTTTGGGAGAGAGACAGCATGAAAGGGGGAGGGGCAGAGAGAGAAAGAGGGAAGCAGAATCTGAAGCAGCCTCTAGGCTCTGAGCTGTCAGCACAGAATGCAATGTGGAGCTTGAGCTCACAAACTGTGAGATCATGACCTGAGTTGAAGTTGGGTGCTTAACTGACTGAGTCACCCAGGTGCCCCAGTTTGGATTCTTTTTTATTCATTGCTGGGTACTTTGCAAGCTCTCTTAGTCTAAAGATTTATGCATTTCAGTTCTTACAAAATTTATTTATTTATTTTTATTTTTATAAATTTCTTCCTTAGTATCCTATAATACTGTCTCTCCTGTTATATAGATGTTACATCTCCTGGATGGAGCCTGTAATTTACTTTTTTCATTTTGTTGTCCATCTCCTTGATTTTTGGTTCTACTTTCTGGAAGATGTCTCTGACTTTATCTTCTAGCCTTTTTACTGATATTTTAAAATTTCAGTTGTATTATCTTTCATATTCAAGTGCACTTTTTCTTTTTTTTTTTTATGTTTTATTTATTTCTAGGAGAGAGAGAGAGAGAGAGACAGCGTGAGCAGGGGAGGGTCAGAGAGAGAGGGAGTCACAGACTGAAACAGGCTCCAGGCTCCGAGCTGGCAGTCAGCGCAAAGCCCGATGTGGGGCTCGAACCCACGAACCACGAGATCATGACCCAAGCGAAAGTCGGACGCTTAACCGACTAAGCCACCCAGGCACCCCTCAAGTGCACTTTCTTGATCTCTGTTCACTACTTTTAGTATTTCTTCCTTCATGGATACATTTTCTAATTCTTTTTCTCTTTGGGAATATTAATCAAATGTTTGATTTCTTTGTTTTTGCAATTAAGGTGTTTCTGTTCTCTGCATTGTCTCTGTTTTCTCTGAATCTCACTTTCTTTCTTTCTGTTCTTATTTGTCTTTGCTGATTTTTGACAGCGTGTCCATGTTTGAGTTTTGGGAGCCAGTAAGCCGATTGAATCTATTGTAATGTGAGCACAGCTTGTCCATTGGCGGATCTCACCATGGAGTGACCAGGTTGCAAACCAGATTATTTTTGCTGGTGTGTGCGTGTGTACAGAGCAAGGGGACTTCTCAGAATGTCACTATCTGAATTTTTTTTAAGACTTTGACTTTCCAAATTCCTTGAAGAGTTGATAGTTTGATTAGAGACCTTATAGAAGGAAGGACAGGAAGGAGGCAAGAGACCTCACCATTAGCTCTTTGGGGAAAAGAGCTTCTTTATTTATAGTAACCTGGGGAATTGATGCAAGGGTTAAAATAATGAGCTATTTGGAGACATATTAAATTGTTGTGAGAGGTTAGACAGGAATAGTAAGATTTAGTTATTAGGTCGTTAGGATTTAGTCATAGGACTTAGTCATCAGAAAGGTGATGGACTGTGTCACTGAATTAACATGTTGTGTGGGAGTGGTAGCGTTGCTGCCGAGGGTAGATCCAGACTGGTAGGTGTGGACGTGCCATTTACTCACTTAATCATTCCCTTCTTTACTTCTTGTTCTAGGGGGACAGTTCATGTTCTGGGATTTAGGTAAGAAAGGCTGGACTTTCATGGGCCCTATTCTTCTTGAGTTGTTGCAATATGTGGGAAGGAAAATATTCACACTTGTGACTGGCCATGCAGTTAAGTGAAGATGTGAGTCTTGCTTCCCCCAGAACAAAACTATTCCTCATCGGTTTTCTTAAGGAGGGTTAAGAGATGAAAGCATGTAATATCTGAATGCACTTTGGATTCCCAAGGAAGAAAGTAGGAAAGGCAGTGGAATTTATAAGTGAAACATCTCTGTGTTCTTTAGCTCCTGGTTTCTAGAAATGGAAATGGTGTAAAATGCTAAGGAATGGCAGATACGTTCATTCATCCGTTAAAGGGTCATTTCAGAAAAGGCTGGCTCCTGGCTTATGATGATAAAAACCACAGCGTATTATTTTTCCAGAGCTCTGGAGTTCGCATTGCAGTAACAAGTGTTATCTTATCTGACCCTCACAAGCATGACTTGATGAAGAAAAGTTGGGTTATCTTGTCTATGACCTGACAGCAGTGAGCAAAGGGAGGATTCAACCCCGGGTTTCTGACACCTGATTTTGTGCTCTTTCTTTCCTAAACTACTTGACAACACATTTAGGATGTTAAAGGACTTTGTTCTGTCCCAACTAAGTGCCTACCAATTAATGATGTTCTTTTTAAAATAGTCCTCTCTGGAGATGCTATTTTTTGATCAATGGATTTTACATATAATTTTATGTCACTTTGAAGTTAGAAATGTGAGGAAGACATTGTTGCTGAATTAGGGATATTTATTTATAGTTTCCTTGCAGAGGTGGGGTGCGTGGTGGGAAGACTGGACTTCAAGACCAGAGTCTTATGTCAGCAGGAGCACTATATGTGTGTGACTTTAAACCATTTTCTCAACTTCTCTGAGCCTCCATTTCCTCCTCCTGATGCTTTTGCACTGATAATACTTTTAGAGATAATAATAATAATAGCTAGATAATTACTAAGCATATGCGTGGGACTGATCTAAATAGTTTACATGTATTAACTTATTTCTTCTTCACAACAAAGCCGTGAGGCTGACACTATTATTATTGGGTAAGGAATTTGAGACATAGAAGGGCTTGGTCACGTGCCTAAGGTAATATAGTTAATAAGTGGAGAAGTCAGGGTAAGCATAAAGCTTGACACATGCTAGTCAAATCTGGTTCTTCATAAGGTAATACTTCTCCATTACATATTATATATGCAAAATGCCCAGTTCACCAAGGATGATCTTGAATTATTCAGTTTGAAGAGTACACTTTAAAGAATCTGCTAATTTCACGGAGTGATACTGTGCTTGGTGTGTCATATGCTTTGGGTCCATGGTTTCATTTTATGTGAGACTCTGGCCAATCAGAAAAGAACTTGTATTTTCCCAATTTTGATTCATATTCCCAGCTGTGGTCTCTGAATGTCAGATCTTTTCTGACTTGGACCCTTCAAAACATAGCAGCATAATTGTGGTCACCACACTAATGTGTTTGTGATTGATTAGTAAGAATGGTGTTTTAATTCTTTCCCCTTAAGTAAATGCCATTTGTGACATAGCTAACATTAAAACAGAGCTGATTTAAATGTAGAAAAACAAGGTTTCTATATAATGCAAGAAGAAAAGGAGTAATTTAATTTTGGTTATTACTTGGGTTTGAATGATCAGTAGTGACAGCTGGGTGGACATCATAGAACTGTGAGGTAAGATGTTGGGGCCAGTGAGCAGGCTAGGAAGGAGCTTCCTTTCCTATTGTTCACTCTTCCATTGCATGGTTTTCAAATCTTAGGATCACATAGGAGCACTTCCATTGTACTGATATGGTGGACAAAAAATGCATTTACTATGGGCTTGAGGGCTCTGTCTTACTGTCTGTTAGGGGACCTGTCAGTCCAGTCAACATACCTCTCAAAATCTCCATTTATAGTTAACAACGGCTGTGCCATTGCTCTCTGATAAGTAGCATATTTTTGTGTGTGCGTTTATTTCATTATTTGAAAGAGAGGTTATGATGTTACATATCATTTGAGCAATCAGAGCCTGTAGGTGAATATGCATCAGGGTTTCAGGAAGGCTGACTAAGTCTGTGAGTAGGCAGTGAGAGGCATCTCACTGGGTCCTAGTAATTGGCTGGGTCATGGAAATGTCACGGAGGTAGGATAGTGCAGGAAATGGATATATAATCATGGTATATAATCATGGTTTGCAAATAGAAATTGACCGGCGTTTCTCGAAAGGCAGGCCTGCTTTGTTGTTCTCCCCACAGTGACGGTAAGAAGGCAGGATCTCCTTTCTCCGTGGGGTCATGGTGACTCCATCTAGCTTTTCTGTCCAACTTTTGTGGGGGCCATTGTTAACTTATCCTGCTTACATCAGCTCTCTCTCCATTTAGCATTTTAACCTGTCCTGCAAAATATCGTTCAGTTACGTGTACGCGGAAGTTAATGCAAGCACTCGGAGCTCCTGTTCTGAGATGATTGCAGTGGAGACAAAATATAAACTGGGTATTTACAACACATATAGGCTGTGTGCGACCAGAGGAGACGTGACTTGGCATTTTGCTATATTCTCTCTTTTCATTTGCTCAACAAATGTTTGTTGAACATCTATGTGCCTATAACTAATCTAAGGACTTAGATAAAGCAGTGCAGCTGTGTGTCCATTTAAAAAACAGTCTCTCTCAGGGAGACTGGGTGACTCAGTCATTTAAGTGTCCGACTCTTGATTTCAGCTCAGGTCTCATGATCTCAAGGTCATGAGATCGAGCCCTGTGTCGGGCTCTGTGCGGACATCGTAGAGCCTGCTTGGGATTCTCTTTCTCCTCTTTCTCTCTCTGCCCCTCCCCCACTCAACTCTCTCAAAATAAATAAATAAACACTGAAAAGGTCAAAAACAGTCCCTCATAAGTTCAGTTAACTATGGTGAGAATTAAGGATCTTAAAATCAGAAATAAAGGACAGAAATGCCAGGGTGTCTGCTTATCCCATGGTTTTCTAAGTTAGTTACCAAATTGCCTAATGGAACGTGATTTTAGGGGATCCGTACTTGATAAAGCCAAGGAAGTAGCCATTTCACTCTGTTTAAATGGGTCAGAGTGACCACCTGCAGAGGATTCTTTTCTTCCGGGCTCTCGTGGAGTTTCCTCAAAAAAGACTGCAATTTGGTACTTGGATGAGGAAGAGAGCTTGAGGGCTGGATTAATGAGTTGAAATACGCCCTTTGGAAGCTGTCACCTTGAGAACAATGTTTCTGAACAGTGAGAGAACTGAGAGCTTTGGAAGTAAGCCTGGGATCAGTGCAAATGACATCCTTGTGGTTGTAGCCATTGGCTAGGAGAGCCTTACCATGCTTTAGCGTAATGAGGCAGGTGAGTAATAAAGGATTGGAGTTTATTGACCAGAAAGGAGTGTAACTTTTCCAAGTGGCCAAAAGGATTTTGGTCCCAGTATGGCAGTTGCTCACCCACTTTCATGAGGGTTCTTAATGCAGCAGGAACCCTCTGCCCAGGGAGAAGGTGCTGGACCTAGCATTTGGACCCATATTTGAGTCTACATCCTGTGCTCTGTCTACTCCTTCCTGCCTTTCTCTGAATTCTTACTAGGTCAGCAGAAGCTCCTCTTTGGAATGCTTATAAATCTGAATAAGATTGTCTTCATGGAGGGGCACCTGACTGGCCCAGTCGGTTAAGTGTCCGACTTCAGCTCAGATCACGATCCCATGGTTTGTGAGTTCGAGCCCTGCATCGGGCTCTGTGCTAACATCTCAGAGCATGGAGCCTACTTTAGATTCTGTGTCTCCCTCTCTCGCGGCCCCCCCCGCCTCAAAAATAAACATTAAAATCAATTTTTTTAAAAAAAGATGGTCTTCATGGAGGAAAATCAACCCAGAAGGGTTAGGTAAGCTTGTGAAAGACATGCAGTCAGAGAGCAAAACTCTGCATTTCTTTTTTGGTCTGTATTCAGCACTCTGCAAAGTTAGGGAGCAGTGTATAAGCCCATCTTCACTTCTGACACCAATGGTAAGTTTAGGGGGTGACCAAGACCCTACTAAGGTTTGATAATCTGCCGGAAGGACCCAGGGCACTCACTGAGAGTTTCTATGTGCATAATTTCACATTCTTACAGCCAATGGCTGCAGATGAAAATCAGCCGAGGGAATGGTACGTGGGGCAGAGTCCAGAAACATTTCCAACACAGAGGCTCCCCCTGTCCTTTCTTGGTGGAGTCCTGGATGGTGTTGATTCTCTCCACTATGATGTGTGACAATGTGTACAGAGTATCACCAACCAGGGGAGCTCACCCGAGCCTTGATGCCCAGGGGTTTTATTGGGACTTGGGTCACATAGACACCATGGGCTGCCCACGAGGCCGACTTCAGTCCCAAGTCCCTTGGTGTGATGAGCTGACGTCAGATGACCCCACCATAAGTCACCTTGTTAGACTCTCCAGCGTGGCCCCCAGGTAAACAAGGTACTTTTTTTTTTTTTTACAAATAATTTATTGTCAAATTAGTTTCCACATAACACCCAGTGCTCATCCCCACAAGTGTCCTCCTCCATGCCCCTCCCCCTCCCCCCCACATCCATCAGTCCTCAATTTTTGTCAGCATTCAAGAGTCTCTCATGGTTTGCCTCTCTCCCTTTCCCCCACCATTTCCTCCCTTCTTCTCCCCTTGGTCCTCCGTTAAGTTCCTCCTAATCCTCCTATACGTGCACACATATGATATTTGTCCTTCTCTGCCTGACTTATTTCGCTCAGCATAACACCCTCAAGGTCCATCCATGTAGCTACACATGGCCAGATTTCATTGTTTCTCATTGCCATGTAGTATTCCATGGTATAGATAAACCACATCTTCTTGATCCATTCATCTGTTGATGGACACTTAGGCTCTTTCCAGGTTTTAGCTATTGTGGAGAGTGCTGCTATGAACATTGGGGTACATGTGCTCCTATGCATCAGCATTTCTGTATCCCTTGGGTAAATTCCTAGCAGTGCTATTGCTGGGTCATAGGGGAGTTCTATGGTTATAAACAAGGTACTTTTATCAAGCAGATATTCTAAGGCCTTAGAGCCCTCCAGGAGCTGAGGGCAGAGACTGGCCCTCTTTTTGGGCAAGGTGAAATTCTTTACACTCTTAGGAGCAAGATAACCATGAACATTGTGAAAAGGATGATGACAACCATAATTGTGACACAAAGAAAGAAGGAGATGCTATTATAGGAAGAGCCTCATGGGTGTGGCTTTGGATGCTTTTCCCCCCAGTAATTAATGATTGTTGTTTTTTATTTTTTTTTTATTTTATTTATTTATTTATTTTAAATATTTTTATTTATTTCTCGGAGAGAGAGAGACAGCGTGAGCAGGGGAGGGTCAGAGAGAGAAGGAGTCACAGACTGAAACAGGCTCCAGGCTCTGAGCTGGCAGTCAGCACAGAGCCCGACGCGGGGCTGAACCCACAAACCGCGAGATCATGACCTAAGCGAAAGTCGGACGCTTAACCGACTAAGCCACCCAGGCGCCCCTGATTGTTGTTTTTTAAAACACATGATGGAGGAGGTACAGGCTTTAAAGGACAGTGGACGTTTAAGTGGTTGGCATTTTTGAATGACTGATTGCGATTTTATGGCCTTTTCTTTTCTCATTAAATTCAGAATGAATGATCATGTTTCAAAAGGTGATCGAGCCTAATTATAAACAGCTCCACATTCTCTTCTTGTGTTTAGACTTACCTGGGCAGAAGAAAGAACACAAATTAAAGGCATTTTGACACGTGACTTTTGTATTTCTATGTCTTTAGCAAAGGGAGTCACAATTAAAACAGAAACCTCACAGTTTGTAAATTCAGTAAGATTTCATCGTAACAAGATTCAGGTATTTGTAGCAAATAATATTCTCCCTCATTGATCATGGGACCCTTGATAAAATTAGCTTTCCTAGTGATTATAAAGTAGGAGATTATAATGTTGCTGGATTTCCTCCACTGATTATTTACTGTGGTGGGATTGTTTTCGTGGATTTTATTTTACATTTCTGAGTAGTAAGTGTACAGGTTCTAAGAAGTCTATTTGTAAATGAAGGGAAAATGAAGTGCCGGGAAGGTTGAATATGGTGAGGGCAAATTAACTGGTCTGCCATGTACAAATAAAGGGTTAGAATGTGGGTACAAATAATTAGTCCAAGAGCAGTGGTCTGAGTCTCTAAAATAGATTAATGGGATTGCTTTCGCCAGCACAACAAATTAATCTCTAAAGGCAGATAGTCAAGAAAATAAATGGACAAAATAGTGTCAAGTGGTTTTAAGTGAAAGGAAGGGAAAAAATGAAAAACAACCAGGATGCAGTTAAGACCTTCAGTTGGCAGGAGTGGTTATAACACCAGTACCCATAACAGATTCACAAACCTCTTTTCATGTAATGAAAAATAGGATCAGGTCTGGTGTGCACTGTGAGCAAATGAACCTCTATAAAGATAAGCAATGCTCTCCCCTCCTCCTCCCCCCAAAAGAGGGGAAAATTATCTATTCATTGTGAGGGATATTAGTGCTTGTAGTGCTGAAATGTCAGTGAAGGCAGGGAGCCAACCCATGAGTCACACAAGGCTGGGGACACCCCAAAGCTCCTTGTCTGAGCTGACTCACTGCCTGCCTGTTTGGCCTCCTGTGTGATCTGGATATGCAAGCCGATAAAGATTTACAGTGTGACTTTTAAACACTTAGCTGGTTCTTTGCCATTTGGGATGATTCTCAGGTATTGGCATCACTTTTAAAAGAGGACCTACCCTTCCATTGCCCTTGCCTTATCGCAACGTCAGTGGGTTTGGAAATTCTTTCTCTCCCCCTGATCACGCTTTGCCTGATCCCCATGTCCTCTGATGGATGTCGGACTTTCGGGAAGAAGTGTTAGGTAAAGCTCTGTAAAACTTGTGTGGGTTGGCTTGGTTCTGCTGTCACTGGGCAGTGAGACTCTGGATCTGGAGCAGATGGCCCTTGTGAATATGCATTTTTAAGGAAGTAACCGGTGCATTGATTAGGATGACAAAGAAGGGACAGTACACGGGGGAGTCGCTGACCCACGTGGATCCCAACTTTCACAGTCTTCACCTGCTGGTTTCTCTTCACTCCACCCCGGGCTCTTGTGAGGAGTGGGTGATATTTTTGGGGAAAGCAGGTTCAGCATCCAGACTTCTGCTGGGCGTCCTTTATGGGAGCTTGAATGATCTACACAATCATGATTGGTGACACCACTCACGGAGCAGCGGTTTTAAGTGCATCTTTCAAAAGTCCTTTTGTGGGGAAATACTTCTAATTAGAGGACTACCCCATGAGATCCATTTGTCTTTTTAAATGACTCTAAATGCTTGAAAGAATGACATAAATGTAGTTTAATTATGCACAAAGCAGTGATTCGCAGTGATGCCGTGATTCCTCCTTTTCCGACTCTGATGGACCCATCTTAGTCAAAGCAGTGCCGTATCATCAATGAGTGTAACAGATGAGTCACTTTGAGTGACAAGGGAAAGGTCCCAGACGCCTGGCTCTGGTGATAATTACAGACTGTGTGTCCATCTGCCGCCTCTGGCACAAGCCAGAGCAGGCGGGAGGGGGTGGAAGCTAAAAGACACAGGGCCCAGGAGAGATGGGGGACGAGAACTCAGAGTGTGGCACCGGGACGCCGTGCCCAGTGACAGTGCCACACGGCAGAAACTCCAGGGCGAGGAAGGACCTTCTGTTTTCGCGGCTGCTGCCAGACCAACCTCACAGAGACATACTTAGGCTTTTTGCTTTCTTAGAAGTTGCTCATAAACCAGGTGGCTGTGTGTTATATAAAGTCGGGTTTACCGGGTCACTGGATGTGTTACTTTTCTTTCTGTTACTTCTTTGATCGCTGTGTGTGTGTGCACATAAGCATGCTAGGTTCCACCCTTCTCCAAATGCTTCTCGTCTTCCCCAGCTCCACCCCTCCCCTGCCCCGGTTGTCTAGTTTTCTAGTGCTTCACCGAGAACCTTTAGAATCTTCCTCCATAGCAGCCAGGGCCAGATGATACTTTGTACAATCCCCGCAACACACACACACACACACAATTAGCGCACAAAGATTCTAGTGTCTCCTCTCTCTGCTCCTTCACTTAACTGTCACAGTTGTGTGATTAAGTTATTTTATGCATATATTCCTTTACTCCGTAAACCTTTGCCCAGCATCTCCTGTATATTAAACACGGTGCTAGGAAACCAAAGAAGCATAGGACTCTTGCAATTAAGCAGGAGTGACAAATCTGCGTGTAGATTATCTTGCATGCTTTATAACTGCATCGGTCATGTTTTGCAGATTTTCTTCAGCTCGCTGATTTGCCCAATGTTAGATTTCTGAGATTCGTCCATGTTGACCTAGAAGGCTCTAGTTCATTCATTTTTGTTGCTGTGTGGTGTTCCTGTGCATTGCTGTAACTTACCCATTCTTCTGTTGATACTCATTTAGGCTGTGTCTGGTTTTTTATTATTATGAATAATGATGCATAAAATAACTCTGGATCTGTTGACTCATGTACAAAGTGTCTCCAAAGACTGTACCAAGAAATGGAATTGCCCTGAGAGGTTTGCACCAGCTCGTATGCCCACCAGCAGGATTTGAGAATTCTCTTTTAACCTCATCATCCCCATGCCTGGTGTTGCCAAACTGTAGAATTTTTGCCAATCTGATGATAATCTTGTCGTTTTAACGTACCTTTCCCTGACTGAGAGGTAGGGAGGTGGAACACATTTTTCTTCCATGTGCTTATGGGCTGTGCATGTGTCCATATTTGGGAATTTCCATTTCAAATCCTTTGTCCACTTTTTAAAAATTTTTTTTAAATGTTTTATTTATTTCTAAGACACAGAGAGAGAGAGCGTGAGCAGGGGAGGGTCAGAGAGAGAGGGAGACACAGACTCCGAAACAGGCTCCAGGCTCTGAGCTGGTAGTCAGCACAGAGCCCGACGCGGGGCTCGAACCCACGAACCGCGAGATCATGACCTGAGCCAAAGTCGGACGCTTAACTGACTAAGCCACCCAGGCGCCCCATGGCTTGTGCTTTCTTAAAGATTTGTGCCTAAGAAATCCTTTACCACTCCAGTGTCTTAAATACTGTCTCCTTATAGTTTGTTCTCAAATTTTTCACTTTTACTTTTTACACCCAGGTATTCAAAGTGTCTAAAACTTCTTTTCGTGTATCATGTGAAATAGGGATCTCATTTTATATTTGCCATATTGTCCTGGTACCATATATTGAGCAGTCCGTCTGTCCTTACCCCGACTGATATGAAATTGTCTTGGATTGTATATCAAATTTTTCTAATATGTAGGACTTACTTCTGGCTGTTTGTCTGTCACTGCACACGGTCACAATTGCCGGGGCTTTATAATCAGTTTGTAGCAAGGGCCAGGTGAACCCACGATTTTCTTATCCAAACTGTCTTAACTATTCTCAAATATCTATATTTTTGTCAGAAGTTCATTAAATTTATAGATTATTTGGAGGTAAATGTAAGACCTATATGATGGTTTGTTTAGGACACAATAATGGAAACTATGAATCTCTCAGGGTGAGGGACAGGTTTGAGGAAGGGCTAGGAAACAATAAATTTACTTTTGGTCATTTTGAGATGGATGTGCCCGTGTGGTGTCCCCGTGGAGACCTCTAGGAGCCACGGGAAGTGTAGGCCTGGCCCTCAGGGGTGAGGGCAGAGAGGAGATCTGAGAATCTAAGGAAAATGGCCTGTAGGGAGACTGCCTTGAGGAGGCTGGGGACCAAGCTTTGGGGAATACCAGCATCCCATCCACAGGTCAGGGGGCAGAAGTAGGTGGCCAGCAAAGGGGAGCGAAGGGAGGAAGTCAAAGACTAGCAAAGATAAAATGGAGGAGAGTGGGCAAGCCCCTCACGACAAAAGAGTAGAGAAGAAAAAGAAAAGAAAAAGGAGTATCTTATCAGTCCACTCTCGCTAGGTGGCTAAAGACGGAAAAGACTGACAACGTGAAGTGTTAGCAAGGCTGTGGCACAACCAGATCGCTTGTGTTCCGGCTGGCAGGAATGTAAAATGGTACGGCAGCTGTGTTTGTCACTCATATGTCAAGTCATTTTCGTTTAGTTTGGAATTAGACTAAAATGACCTATCCTGGTTGCTTAATAAAAAAAAAAGTCCCCCCGCCCCCCCGTGCCCCCAGACACCATCGTACAGAGGGAGGGAATTTTACCATCTGTTCCCAGGAGCTGAGTGCAGGTTTCTTATGGCCTTATATAAATGTAGGGTTTGAATCTTGGTCTGAGCACTCAGTAGCTGTGTGACCTGGGCCAAACCTCTAAGCCTGTCTGAGCCTATGTTATAAGACGGTTGTAAGGATTAAACGAGACAGTACATGAAAATGGCCAGGGTGCTTGTTACATAAAAGATGCCCGGTAAGTATGATTGTATCTGAACCCCGGACAGGCCTTCAGTGCCCGTGAGAGCTTGGCCCTGTGCTCAGCAGAACAGAAGGTGCACCTTGTGGGAAAGAATGGTCCCCGGCTGAGTTCATGAGTAAAGAGGTGAATGAAGAACACTCTCTGATACAAAAATAGTGCCCAGGACTGAGGTGGGGCAGGAGCCCAGGGTAATTTAGAAAGGTGTTTATTAAGAGACAAAATTTTCCGTTGTTTTAAGGGAGGAGAGTTAGGTGGAGGGAAGGGTAAAGATTTCACCTGCAGCCTGATAGAGGCCATGTTCGAAGCCCAGAGGAGTCAGGAGGTGGAGAAGGGAGAGTCGGAGGAGGTGGGAGGCGGTGTGTGTGCTGCTGCTGCTGCGCGCATGCGCGTGTGTGAGTGCTTGAGTGTGTTGTGTGTATGCCTGAGTGTGAGCCTCTCTGAGTGTGTGTATGTGTGCTTGAGCGTGTGTGCCTCTCTGAGTGTGTGTGTACCTCTTGAGTGTATGTGAGTGTGTGTGCACCTCCCTGAGTGTGTGTGTGCCTGAGTGTGAGTGTGCCCCTCTGAGTGTGTGTGTGTGTGCCTCTCTAAGTGTGTGAGTGTGTGCCTCTTTTTAGTGTACATGAATGTGCATGCACCTGAGTGTGTGAGTTTACCTCTCTGAGTGTGTATGAGTCTGAGTGTGCATGCATGTGCATGTGTGGAAGAGGGAGGGAGGTGGTGGGGAAATGCCACAGTAGGAATGTTTTCAAGTCCATTTGGAACACTTCCTGTGTGAAGATCGAACACTCCTTTGCAGCCCATTAAGAGGGGAAGTGGGCAGAGGCCGGGAAGAGGCCCGGTAGAGCCTAGGCCAAGGTCTGTACAGGCCTGGACTGCAGGGCAGACAGTCCAGGGCAGGGGTCCTCGAGGCAGGTGCTGTGGGAAGTGAGCCCCCAGGCCAGGCAGGATGGGAGAGGCCAGCGCGACTTTGTCACAGTACTTACCGCCTTGTTGCTGAAGCCCGGCACGGACAGCTGCAGAGGGAGAGTCATGCGCTCGGCCAGAGTCACTGACGGCCCCTCCGGGAAACATTTGCATTGCTCACAGCCTGACGTCACCCTGTGACCTGAGCACCACGGTTTGGCTGGACGTCGGACACATGCTTCTCATCTGCCTCCGCTGTCACACCTTTCCTTCAGGGCTGTGTGTGGCAGGGTGCATGTGGGTGTGAAGAGCAAGGGGAAACGGCCACGTTTTCCTCAGTGTCTCGATTAGATTTTGTGCAGACTGGAAATATTCTTATCAGTAGAGTCTCCATGATGATGATGATGATGGTGAAGAAGATGACATCAAGTCCTTCTACTTCTTGTGGTCCAGGCACTGGCCCATCTCACATCTGTTCATTCATCAAATCCTTAAATCCTTACACCAAGCTTGAGGGTGAGTTTACTACCATCGCTCTCAATTTACAGTGAGGAAAATGAACCATAGAGAAAGTAATTAGCCCGGAAGTGATGCCCAAGGATTTGAATCCAGTCCCCTAGATTTGAAGTGTCCCCCTCTTAACCACGTGGCTATCTGCTTCCTGTGGTGTGTGCAGAGGGTGACTCCCTCTATGTGGGAAGGGACCCATCTGAGATCTTTTTAGGCATTTGTTTCAAAGGACCCTCCTATGTTTGTAATTCAAGGTCTTTGTTTATCTTCTGTTTCTCTCTTGAGTCACTGTGCAGTTCACGGCCCTGGGGACATAGGGCTCCAGCCTCTTGTTAGAGGCCAGTATGTGAGGCAGTTATTCCAATTGCGGTTCAGGGTCCCCGGGGTGAGCACAGCCTGGCCCTCAGCGACCCACAGGAGCCCTGCGACAGGGGTGGGGGGGAGCGCTCTCAGGTTGAAGACGCAGGATCTCAGGTAGCATTTTGAAGAGCATTTGGACAAACGCTGCTAAGGTAGCCTAAAAAATAGATGCCATTTATCTCGAAATGATGGGTCAGGGCAATATCTGTTTTCCTTTTAAAACTTCTGTAGTTAGCTGAAATCCTGTTTCCAGCATTAGGAAACCAGAATGGCCAGATCTTACAAACCGGTAGGGAGATGTTTGGCTAATGAACAGCGTACCTTTAAGGAGGGAAGGGGAGGGAGAGGAAGCGGGGCCATCACTCCAGAGCAGTGATTCTGGATTCTAGATTCCTTGTATTAACACAGAGCTTCTCATCTTTCAAAGTGTCTTGGAATTATCACCTTCTTTTAGCCCACCATCCACTGGAAGGGGTGGAGTGGGAGAGGCGAGAGTGGTCCCAGGCCCGGCCCGGCCCAGGGCAGTGCACACGGTCCATCTGCCCATAGGACCCCTGTGCACACACTTAGCGATGGGGCTCCCATCTCATGTTGGCAGAGCCTGTTTCCAGGTCAGGCCCCTGGGGCAGGTCCCTGAGAGCCCCTGTCAGGCAGAACCTCTCTGTTTCTCTGCGTCCCAGCACGTAGGGTAGAGCCTGGCACATGGTGGGGGCCTGGTGCCTATGTATTGAGCTCGCTTGGCTTCAAGAGACCCGGGTTCAACTATTTTCTTTGTGAGCTTAGACAATTACTTATAATGAACTAGAACATCCATTTTTCTCATCTATAAAATGGAAACGATAAAATTTACATTAGATTACATATAGTAAAATGTGAACCAGCTACACAGAGAAGACCTTTGATAAATGTTCATTCCCTTCCTTTTCTTTTGACGGAGCGTACCCCATGCCCGACCCTCGTATCGAACCCACATTCACCAGGGGGTCCGTGTCCACCTCACCCATCCTTTTAGCTGGGAATTGGAAAGGTCAAAAGGGAGCCAAGGATGCCCTTTTCTGAGTATTGCAAAACAGCATGTCCTTCGTGGTTAGAGAATCATTTTCTTGTGGAAATGTTGCATCTGGGGAATGACCTTATTCACCCTTTCTGTCTGCACATCCCGGATGTGTACAAATCATGTGGTAAGAGGCTGAGGCCTGCCTGAAGTTAGCCTTTTTCTTTATGAACGTTCACAGAACATAGACGTATTCTGGGCCGTAAAGCAGGTCTCAAATTTTAAAAGATTCAAGTCATACAAAGTATATTCTTTAAATAACATAATTAAATTAGAAACCAGTAACAGAAAGATGTCTGGAAAATCCCTAGATATTTGGAAACTAAAGGATACATTTCTGAATAACTCCTGGGCCAAAGGAGGAATCAAATATGAAATGAGAAACTATTTTGAAATGAATGAAGTGAAAATCAATTATATCAAAAATTTGTGAGATGCAGCCAAAGTGGTGCTTAGAGGTGAGTATAGAATCCTAAATTTCTGTATTAGGAAAGGTTTCAATAAATGACTTTAGAATCTACTTCAAGAACTAGAAAAAGAAGAGCAAATTAAACTCAAAATAAGGTGAAGAAAGGAAATGTAGATGAAAGCTGAAATCAGTGAAATATAAATCAGAAAATCAATAAAGAAAATCAGTGAAGCAAAAGCTTTTTCTCCAAAAAGAGCAATACAATTAGTAAACTTCTAGTCCAAGTAGAAGGAAAGATAAGAGATGAATTATCAGTATCAGGAATGAGAGAGGTGACATCACTATGGTTTCTACTGATGTTATGAACCTCATGACAATAAATCCAACAACTTATATGAAATAGACAAATGTCTATAAAGACATAACCTACCAGTACATACAAAGCAAAACAAAAAAACTGCAGACCCACGTGGCTTTGCAGGGATATTTTTTATCAGATATTTATGGAAGAAATTATACCAACTCTGAACAAACTCTTTCCAAAACTTGAAAAGGAAGGCATACTGGGGCGCCTGGGTGGCTCAGCCGGTTGGGTGTCTGACTTCAGCTCAGGTCATGATCTCACAATCTGTTGTTTGAGCCCCGTGTTGGGCTCTGTGCTGACAGCTCAGAGTCTGGAGCCTGTTTCGGATTCTGTGTCTCCCTCTCTCTGCCCCTCTGCTGCTCATGCTCATGCTCTGTCTCTCTCAGAAATAAATAAACATTTAAAAAAAAAAAGGAAGAAATACTTCCGAACTCATTCTACAGGGTAAGCAGTATTCTGATATTAAAACCAGACAAGGACATAATAAAAAATGTAGGCAGTTATTCCACATGAGCATAGCTACACAATTTCTAAAGAAAATTTTGTCAAATTGAATTCAGCATCATATATATATAAACATCAAAAATCAGTGTAAGTCACCATGTTAAGAAACTAGGAGGAGAAAGCCCTTTGTATAATTATGTCCATTGGTACAGAAAAAGCATTTGGCAAAATCCAATCTCTATTCCTGGTAAAAATTCTCAGCAAACTAGGAATAGGAGGGAAATTCTTACACTCTATAAAGAACATCTGCAAAAGGTATAAGTCTACAAAGAACTGCTGTAAGTAACAAGTGAGTTCCACAAGCTTGCAGGATATGAGGTAAATATTTAAAAATCTACAGCTGGCAACAATTGGAAATTGAAATAAAAATATATCCCTTATAATAATATCAACAATATTAAACACTTAGGAATAAACCTGACAAAAGATGTGTAATATCTGTACATGGAGAACTATCAAACGTTGCTAAGAACATTCATTGTTGGTGTTCACAGATTAATTTATAGATTCACTGCAGTCTCAACCAAAACCCCAGGCTGAGTTTTGGGGTTTGTTTGTTTTTTTTTTGGTAGAAATTTACATGTTGATTCTAAAATTCTTAAGGAAATTTAAAAGACACAGAATAGTCAAAACAAGTTTATTTTATTATTTAAAAAATTTTTTTATGTTTTATTTATTTTGAGAAAGAGAGAGACAGTGTGAGTAGGGGAGGATCAGAGAGAGAGGGAGCTACAGAATCTGAAACAGGCCCCAGGCTCTGAGCTAGCTGTCAGCACAGAGCCCGATGCGGGGCTTAAACCCACGAACTGTGAGATCATGGCCTGAGCTGAAGTCGGACGCTTAATGAACTGAGCCACCCAGGCGCCCCCAAGCAATTTTATTTCAAAAGGTCATCAGAGGTGGCAGACTAACACTACCTGATTTTAGGACTTTTAAACCTATCCTTAGAATACAGTGCAATATTGTCTTGAACAATACAAAATACTCCAGACCGAGTGACTCCACAGAGGAATTTTTTATCAGACAGGTGCGGAAGAAATTATACCTACTCTGGACAAACTCTTTCAGAAACTTGAAAAGGAAGGAATACTTCCCAACTCATTCTATGAGGCAAGCAGTACTCTGCTACTAAAACCAGACAAAGACATAATAAAACAAACAAATAGATCAGCAATTCAGGCCCTCCGTTCTTAGGTATTTACTCAAAAGAAATGGAAGCATATCCCAGACAAAGACTTTCATATGAATGTTTTAAGCACCTTTGTTTATAATAGCCCTGTAATAAAAACAACCCAAATTTCCATCAACAGGCGAATGGATTAAACCAACTGTAGTATTCCTATACAACAAAATGCTACTCAGCAAAAAAAAAAAAAAAAAAGAGTTATTAATAAATCCAACAATGTGTCTGAATCTCAAAATAATTATGTTGAATGAAAAAAGCCAAAAAAGTAGAAGACTAAAAAGTACATAGTGGTTCCTTTTGTATAAAAGGTTCCTTTTATACAAATATGGTTCCTTTTGTATAAAACTCTAGAAAATGCAAATTAATCTAATAGTGACAGCGTATTCCCCGGGAATGAGAAGAGCAGGGGAGGAGAGAGGGATTGCAGAGGAACGTAAGGAAACTTCTGGAGGAATTGAATGTGTCCATTATGTTGATTGCACAGATGGTGTACCTGTGCTGGTTGTATGCCTTAAATATGTGCAGTTTATGACATGTCAATTATACCTTAATAAAGCTGTTTACCAAAAGAAAGTCATTGTGAACCTTTCAGTGGCCGGAGTTTCCATCCAAGCCATTCTACTAAAACTTCCCCAACCAGAGCACAATGGCCCCTTTCTTGCCAACTCTGACTTTGAATCTGTGTTGACTTTCTTAACCTCTCATTGGGACTTGGCTTGATTGAATGCCTCTTCTTTCTAGAAAAATGTTCTTTTCTTCACTGCTTAACAGCAATCTCTTGGGTTTTCCCTCCTTCTTATTGGTTTCTCCTTTTCAGTCTCTGTGGCTGGCTCCAAAACTTCTCCCAGACCTCACTTGTTAGGAGGCCTCTGGCCTTGGTCTTCAACCTTCTTTTACTATTTACACTTTCCTTGTCGGTTATCTCATTGAGTCCTGTGATTCAAAGTGTTGTCACCTGCACTGTCCAACAGAATTTTCTGAGATGACAAATATTCTACAACCCCAGTGCCCAGTACAGTGGACACTGGCCATATGTAGCTACTGACTATTTGAAATGTGACCACAGTGTAAATAAGGAATTGAATTTTAGGTTGTATTTATTTCCATTCATTTACATTTAAATAGCTGCACTGTATCATTTATATTATAGAATATAGAAGTAAATATTGCATATAAATATACTATCAATATGTATCTATATTTGTATTATTTATATTCATACTACTTCTATCTGTGGTTGGGGGCTACTGAATCAATTAACCTTAGTCTAGATCATTGTATTTATAAGCTATGGGCGTAACTCATGAACTGGTCTTGACCTTTATTTATTTATTTTTTTTCAAAATAAAATATCAAGGGGCATCACATATAGTAAGAGTTATTTTTTCAAGAAACTTTTATTTCAGTCCTGTGTCTCTGTGGCCTAGGTTCCTCTATGTGTGTGGATCACATGTAGTTTTTTAAGGGGGGTGATTTTTTAGCTGCAAGCCACTGATTTAAATGCTGGTGGTGTCTGTTGTTCATGTCTTCACCCTGGAGCTGAGATGCCAAGTCATGTTTATCTGTCTTCCCAAGCTTGCCCTCATGTATGTAAGGGGCACCCCAAATCTGTAAACCTATTTTGTTCCCCCTCCAGTTTTCCCTCATCTCAGCATAATGGCACCACTTTTCTTCCAGTTGCTGAGGGCTGGTGACCTTAATCCCCCTTTCCCTGTCCCCTCCCTGTTTTACTGGGGCTCCACATTCAGCCTAGCAAGATCTTTTGGCTCTGCCTCTGAAATGGATCCCACTTAATTTCTGTTTTGATTTCTATAATCTTCAAGGCCCTGGCATCCCTAGCCTAGATCTCTGTAATAGGTCCAAACTGGCCTCTCTTTCATTCTTGTCTTTATAAAATCCATTGTTCACATGACAGTCAAAGGGATCTTTTAAAAACCGAAATCAGATGATGTTGCTTCCCTACTTAAAAGCCTCTGGTGGCTTTCCATTGCATCAAGAATACCCTCTCAGCACCTTACTGTGGCCAGCAAGGCCCTAGCAAGCTGACCCTAATACCCCACTCATCTTGTCCCTTCTGTGCCAGGAACACCCACCTCCTTGCTTGTTTCTCCGCAGGACCTTTGCACATGTGCAATGATCCAGGCTCCCAGACTTTCTCTGAGCTGGCCTCTCTGTTAATTCTCACATCAGATGTCATTTCCTCCAAGGGGCAGCCTTTCTCTGACTAAATTGGTATCTCCAACTCAAGTCTGAGTGATCCGTTTTGGAAGTAAACGAGATATATTGTTACTTACATAGGGAATTTTTACGTGGTATGAACAAGAGCCATCAGAGTACTTTTGATTAGAGATTCTTGAATCTTCTTTGAGAATTGTCTGTAATCATTAAAATCCTTCTGTGCAAGTCTCTGTATGGGGAATAAGTATTAGTCTTGCTGTTTTTTAACTTAGCTGAGCACCTCTTGTGCAAATTTAATGAACACTTTAAAAAAATGTATAATACAGTATATTAAGTTGTAGGCATACATTACATTAATATAAAATTTTAGAGGTCCATTGATGTTAATATATTATAAATACAAGTTATTTATTGAAGTTTTTAATCACTAAGATTACTGCACATCATGATCAATTTTTTGAGAAAACTTGAATTTGATTTAAGTTATCAAATGACTTTTGCCTTGAAGAAGAGAGGTCTGTAGTTTAGGGTATAATTTTCCTTGTGTTTAATCTTTGTTTTTATAATGAACTTTATGAAAAATATGTTATAGAAATAGTGCAGGAAAATTACCAGTTATTAACAAGATAAATGATAGGATTTATAATTCTGACCTTTGCAATAAAAGAAAAAAAGGAAAATCTGTACTGAACTGTTGAAACTTCTTACAGCAGTCATTTGAGTAATAGTTTCCAAAAACAATGAAACTGAAAGTGTGTTTCACATTATACTGCCTATACCACATAGCAGGGGGAGAAATAGGAAATGCACTTAATGCACAAAATGAAAATTGAACATAACTGTGAAACTTTGACATTATTTTAGAAAACTCTTTAAATTAGATAAAATAGCCCAGAAAGTTAAAATACAGCCTCATTTTACTTCACGTGTGTTCCATTCTGCCCGAGGTCAGAAATGGCAGGGATGAAAATGTTTTTAGCCTTTGACCCCTTTCTACATAGCTCTCCAGAAGAGAATAATCTAAATAGCTGATTCATGCACAGAGATATTAATTGTGGCTTTGTTTATACTTCTGGAAAGTCAGGAAGCAACCAAACATCCAATGATGGAGAAATTAAGCAGAGTAAAGAATATCCATATAAGAAAGGATCTTATATCCACTGAAATTAATTTTTGAAAGACTATTTAATGTTGTGGGGGAAAGCTGACACAATAATATAATGCTAAATTGAAGAAAAGGACATATTTATACCGTGTGATCTCAATTAGGCAAAGCCCAGATTTCATAGGAGAAAACATATTAGTGGTTCATTCTGAGGAGTAATTGTTGCTAGCTTATATTTTCTAAGTTGTTTAGAAAAAGCACATATCACTTTATAATAGCAAAAACATTACAAAAAAGTAAATTTAGTGGCTAACAAAATACTAAATGCTGAAGCTTACTGTGTTTTAGAACTAGAGAGTAGTTGCAGAGATCACTTGGCCTGGGAGGTCATGACTAAGGGTTGTGATTGGTAGCGGAGTTGAAGAGTGGTTTCTCAGAAGGCCAAGTGGAGAGGAAGATTTCTTAGTGGTTTTGCTCTGGGTAAATTCCCAACGTGCTCAGTTCTGTCATTCACTGACTGCTACTTGCTGATCAGAAAGTCTGGCTGTCTGCTTTGTTTGTGACAAATATAAAATAGGAAGACAAGGTAATTATTACCTAATAAATGCGATTTTTGGGGTAGCCAAAAATTTTAAACCATAAGGCAACAGTGAAAGATTCCTGATGGTATAAAGCAGGAACTGTTCTACATTGTTCTTCGCTCTTTGGGCGTCCATCTATGAATAGGGCATGAATCATTTTAGTTGGTCTCCCTCTGCATTACCTTTTAAATTAAATTAGAATAGAAAACATAGGGTGTATTATGTATTTGTTCTTTAAATTTTTTTTTCAGGTATGTGTTTGTATGTACTGAATTGTAGATATAAAATGTGTTCGGCTTTAAAAAACTGATTTACAGTCAAAACAGTCAAAAGACTCTTGAGATGTAGATCAGTGGTTCTTGGTGTGGAACCAGCAACGAGTTGCTACCTACCTACATCAGAATCCCTAAGCTCTCTGCGTAATTTGTACGCTCATATTAAAGGTTTATCCAAGGTTGAGAAGACTGACCTAAACCACATGTGACTTTGGAGGCTGAATTGGTAATGTCAGTGACTGAAAACAGCCTGTTTTACTCCCTCAAAGAGAGCAGCAGTGAGAAGGCGTCATGACGCAATGTTTAAGTATGCTTCATTTGTTTACAAATGTCCTATATTGAACCAGCCAGGGTTAACCCGTCCAACCAAATGCATCAACTACAGTTAATGGCAACTGACCTCAATGACTTCAAGCAGATTTGAACCCTGCATTTTAGTAGAGCAAGCCTGTCATATTAACTTCTTCTGCTCTCTTTTAGGAATTTATCCAGGAGCTGCTCTGTCGGATAAGAGGCATGAGGAAACTGAGTCCTCCACAGAAGAAGCCTGTATAATTCTGGCACAGGGTGGACCCTCCCAGAGACGAAGAAGGGTCCTGGGATTTGGGCTTCATGCAGACATTTATTACAGAATAGTTGCCCTTATGAGAACCTTTTTTTTGGGGGAGGGGGTGTCTATTAGACATTTATTCAAGAGTGTTCCTTTTTTGTTTTAAAAGGGTTTGTTAGTGTCATATTTTAATAGCAAGAATATCACGACTCTGGTTTCAGCCCAACCAGGGGGTCTCGAACCAGGCAGACATGTAAGAATGGGCTAGGTCAGGCACCATTTTCTTTGAGAAATCAGAAGCTTAGGACCTAACTACACAGGGATGATGGTTTTCTTACAGCTAGTTTGGTAATACTTTTCTTAAGTTGTATAATTGTCTCAGATGTTGAATTTCTTGTATATATCCACACACAACTAAGTCAAAATGTAGATGTGAGTTTTATTTTACATTGATGGGCTAAACTTGTGGTTTTTCCTTTCACTGGAGGTCACAGCACATGTATATTCAAGAGGCCACTAGATAGTCTTCATGTGGCTGCTCCTGACCTTCAACATTCACTTTATGCGCCAAAGTGAAAGAAGTCCGTGTATCCGTTATTTTAATGAGCTACGCCACAAAAAGTCGAGTTGGTCAAGGGCTTAATTCATGGACTTTATATTATTTCATTAATTGGGATGCTTTGCCAGGTCACGTACTTATTGTCTCGTTTGTGGTATTTTAAAGTTTTATGAACCCTTAATTTGAAGAACTATTCAGATGTCTAGAGAAATGCCCATGCCGAGTGGTGTTTTACAATGGAAAAAGGAAGCACTGTGTAGCAATTCATTCTCTGCTTTCAACCAAATACTGTGTATTATTCTCTCTCCATGAAAGCAGGTCATAAGGAAGTTAGCAAATTAGATATCTTCCTCCTTAGAAGTAGATCTGGTCACTTCTGTGCCTGGACAGCATTAGACCAGAGTGGGTGACCTGAGCATTGAACACTGTAGAGGTGAGAAAGCCTCACCTTCTCTCAAGAAAGTCAATATAGAAGCATTTGCTGGTTCGGAAGGGGGGGGTGGGATGGAGATCGCATTTCCGGCTTCTCTCATTGGCATGTGGTGACGATTCTGGCTCCTGGCCCTAATTATGCACCCCAGTATCCCTGCTTGGAGCTCGGAGGGTGTGGGGCGCCTGCCCTTCTCTGTTATATATCAGCTCCTGGAGAAGGATCAACATCAGATGGATGTGGGCTGGGTCAAAGGTCAGAGTAGAAACTCTTCCTTCCCCCCAGGGGGCCTCCACCGCCTCCCCACAGAAGCCCCACCTACTGTAAGATGTCTCCAGGTGGCCCTGTCAGAGGACAGGGGTCAGACATTTTATATCAAGGGTGCTCTGAACATATTTTATTTTTTAAAAGAAGTATGTTTGTGAATTTTATGTATACTGGCAAGCTTTCAAAAATGTATTTAATTTTGTAATGTTTACCAATGATTTATTTACAAGCTATTTACTCAAATAAATGGAACTGCTTACAACTCTGCATACATGTTTCACTGCAAAACACGTTGAAATGATCGTTTTACTCTGAGAGGCGTTCTGCAGCCAGGGGTACCAGGCACTTCTATCTGGCTTTTTGCTTCCAAGGTATTTTCAGGCATTTGATCCTGGTTCTCTCCTGATGAAAGCTGAGTTGCTTTCACACACTCCTGGGCCGGGAAGGAAACAGAAGATGAACTCAGTGCGCTGGGTCCTGCCTGGCCTCTGTTCCCACCCTCTCTCAGTCTGTGTGATGTGCCTTTAATTAAAATTCCCTTTTCTCCGTCTGATGTAAATTCTCAAGAAAATTAGAAATTAATCAGATATTCTAATTATTGTTAGAATGCCATGGACCCTATAAACAGAAAAATACCGGATTTGCAGGATTTCCGTGAGGCCTGACCTGCCCGAGTGATGGGCTGATGAAGCAAGAGGTCTCTGATCTTGCCACATCATACTCTCTCTCCCTCCCTCACCAAGGGCCTGGCGGACCCCACCTGAGCACTCAAGCCACAAGCTTGGACCTCTGTGACTCTCCATTTCTGCCCTCAACATGCCCTCACCCACCAAGCCCTTCCTTTGCGAATACCTCTTGGATCAGCCCCTTGTTAAATTTTGCCTTGATTTCTGCAACCGTCTTGGAATTCTCCAGGTCCAGTCTTGCTTCCTTCTGATCTGTTTTGCACCCAGTAGCCAGAACAATCTTTCTGAAAGACAGCTCTGTCCCCCCACACCCTACTTAAAACCCAAACTCCTCTGCATCCCTTACAAGGAATTGGTTTCTGCTCTCCTGCTTCGTCTTCGTCTTCCACTAATATCCAGTCCTACTGAATAACTGGGGCCTTGAGAACATGTGTAATTTCTCATCTAAGGCTTTGCAAAAACTGTTGCCTCAGCCTAGAATACTTTCACCATCAATAGGCTCTATCTGGAACACTGGTTTAGACCCCCTCCTAAGTGTGTCCAGAGCTCCTACTATTTATCCCATCACAGTGCGTACCCGCAGTATTAACACTGTCTATTCACCTCCTTGTGTCTTCTCTTAGACTCTTGGATCCTTGAGCTTGACGCTACATCTTATAAATCAAGCACCTGGTCCTGAACTTGGCCCATGAAAGAGATCAATACGCGTTTATTAACTGAATACATATGATAAAAGATTCTTCAAGAAAACTCAACTGTTTCTTTCCTGGCTGGAATAGTGGTTCTTAGACCTGAATGTGCATTTGGATCACCTGGGAAGCTTTAAAAATAAGTTCTGACCAATTTAATCAGAATCTGAAGGAAAGACCTTAGGCATTTTTTCCCCCAAGCTCCTAGCTTGAGCACCAACTAGGCTATTGGATCATTCTTGTGTAGATGAGTTTGATGTTATTGACCTCAGCTTGCCATGTTTATGCTATTATAGCTAATGTGGCATTCGCACATTGACTGTTTCTCATTCTATCTTCTGCTGGAGAGGAATTACAGCCCAGCCCTAAGGGGAATGACTCCAAAATATCCAACTTCTAATTCAGTACTCACCTGAGCATTGAGAAATCTAAGTTAAAACTTTATCCACTTAACTGCAATCATAATAATAGTCCCCATTTATTCACCACTGTGCTAAGCGCTTACATGTCTTATCTCACCTAGTCCTGCTATTTATCTTTTTTTTATTAATTTTTAAATGTTTATTTTTTAAAAATATTTTTAATTATTTCTGAGAGAGAGAGAGACAGTGTGAACAGGGGAGGGTCAGAGAAAGAGGGAGACACAGAATCTGAAACAGGCTCTAGGCTCTGAGCTAGTCGTCAGCAGAGAGCCCGACGAGGGGCTCAAACCCACGAACCGTGAGATCATGACCTGAGCCGAAGTTGGAGGCTTAACCGACTGAGCCACCCAGGTGCCCCCAATGTTTGTTTATTTTTGAGAGAGAGAGCGCGAGCGCACAAGCAGGGGAGGGGCAGAGAGAGAGAGAGGGAGACACAATTTGAAACAGGCTCCAGGCTGAGTTGTCAGCACAGAACCCGATGCGTGGCTCGATCCCACAAACTGCGAGATCATGACCGGAGCTGAAGTCGGGTGCTTAACCAACTGAGCCACCCAGGTGGCCCGGTCCTGACATTCATCTTTTGGGGCAGATTGCATTCTCCTCATTTTACAGAAGAGAAACTCAGGCACGTTGAACAGTTTACCGGAGGTCATACGGTCACAGAGCTGACATTCAAACCCAGCTGTCTGACTCTACACCCCTTGACCATTAGGCTTTCCTGCTCCTTGCTGGGGGTTGCTCTCAGTTTCCCCCACAGGAGTGAAAGCCAGAAGCTGCATGTAAGCTGAGCCGAGCCCCCGAGCTGGGAGGCGGGGAGGGGAAGCTCTGTGGCGAGCAGGTGCTCAGCCAGGCTCGGGATTTCCCTCGCTCTTGAGAACAGGGGCCCCCAGCCCCTGAAGGGTGGTGCAGCCGGACTCGGTGCCTCACCCCCTCCACTTTTTTTTTTTAAATATATATATTTTTATTTATTTCTAGGAGAGAGAGAGAGAAATACAGCGTGAGCAGGGGAGGGTCAGAGAGAGAGGGAGTCACAGACTGAAACAGGCTCCAGGCTCTGAGCTGGCAGTCAGCACAGAGCCCGACGCGGGGCTCGAACCCACGAACCGAGATCATGACCTAAGTGAAAGTCGGACGCTTAACCGACTAAGCCACCCAGGCGCCCCACCCCCTCCACTTTCAAGTCCCCTCGCCTTCCCACCTGACAAAAATCTCCTGGCCGTGGCCTTGGCCTTGGCAGCTGGGCACGGAGGACTTCCTATCACTTCCCAGAGGCGGGAAAATTGAGGGAAAGAACGGTTCAAGGATAAGGATTTTCCATCTCTGTAAAACACAGATACCCGATGTTCATTTACTACCTAAAATCCCCATAAAAGCTTGTGTGCTGTTGGGCCATGAAACTTCCCCTTTCATGGCCCAGGCGATGCTGCCAGTGGCGGTCAGACATTTGCCCCAGGGCTTCGTGCTCAGTTCTGCTCCCACCCAGCCCACTGAGACTGAGTTTGCCATTCTCTCTGCTGTCACTCTGGTTGTCCCTCAGCAAGACGCCTGGCCCTGAGCCAGCCTCCGGGGTGACAGCTTGGGGAAAGGCAGGCCCCATGGCTGCGGGACACCTCTCTATTCTCACCTATTCTCACATCATTTTTGCTTCTGAGTCAAAGACCTGGGGATTCCCTCCACTTCTCAGGAAAATGTCCCTGAATGCAGCCACTTTGAAGGTGCTGTCTCCCCACCCCCACCCCCATTGTCTCCTCCTTTTCCGGACTTTGGTCACTAGACTCAGGACCCTCCAATGCTATAAAAGGCTTAAGGGCACCTGGTGGGAAGTAGATGCTGTCGATGTAGTACCAGGAACAAGGTGTCAAGGGAGGGGAAGAACCCCTTGTCTGTGGTCGATCTGAAAAAAACAAAAGAATTCAGTGTATTTGGTAATTGGAACTTTGTGAAAGCCATTTTCAAATTGGACGCAGATAGGAATGCCAGTAGAAGAGTTTCCTCTTCTTGAATTTATTTTACCCGCAATGATCCTGCAGAGTTATGACCAAGAACTAGTGCTATTTCCTTTGGGATTTGGGATATCACTTACTGTGTGTATGTACTTTGCCTGTGAAAAATTGGGTGGCTTCTCACAGTCATCTATGAGTCAGACCTATCCAGATTTCACGAAGTTCCTTCTACCCCTATTCGGACACAGCTACCAGAAATGTTTCACTTTCTCAGTGTTCTTAGGCAGCTGTGATGTATGCTGACTGAGGATGAATTGTTTTTGTAAGACTGAACCTCTCACCACTTCTCTCGGCTCTGTGGGTGTTCCCATGACAACACAAGAGACAGGCGTTTCAAAAGATTACTGGTATTAAAACAACTACAGATTAGGTCCTGGAAATCTGGTTTTCTGGTGCTTTCATTGGATCCATTGGATAAAAAAGACCAGACTTATCTCTGATATAGAGAGATATACTTCAGGCTCTTTAATTAGACAGTTAAGTGACTCCGCTGGATGGCCTTCTTTGGGCTTATCTCGTTCTGAGAGATTCTAGGGGTAGGTAGTCCTCACGAGTATATGAGGGTAAAGAGAAATGCACTTTGAACATCATGGCTATAAAGACCTGATCTCATATACATATTTTAAATTCAGTTTTATAGTTGGTGGAAGACAACTCTACACAGATCTCTTATGTTTCTGCATGTTTTCATTAACATCAGTATTGGAAGTAGAGATAAGTTTCTCCCTCTAGAGCAAAGAGCAGGTAGACTTCTGCCTGTTACAAAAGATGTTTCAGTTCAGAATTTTGTCCCCTATAATACAACCCACGGCAGGTACAACGATCACTTAGCCTTCTTTGCAAATGCCTGTGGAAATTGTCTCTGGAGAAATTGACACCAAAAAGTGTTGCTACTCTGGCTACTGCTATTGTTGTGAATAACAAATTGTCTTTTCTCTCTGAGTGTCAAGTCTGGTGCATTCATGAAACTGTGGCAGGCTAACTTGCCAGCCACAGGAGGGTCAAATCTGAGACCCTATGCAAATCTAGACAATGGTCATTCTTCTTGGTCTCTTTCAGTATGACTTGTATCACTTTTATAACTAGTAGGTACCTTCTTATATTTAGACCCTAATTTGATGAATCACTTTCAACCAGGTAGGGTCAGGAGTTTCTTTTAAAGAGATTTCATGCCTGCAAATGATTGTTCTGGAGATAGAATTTACTTTCATAAGAGCTCCTTTCTCTCTTCCTCCTTGTTAGCAACAGAAAGGGAATGCTGTCTGGTGCAGGGCAGGGAAATGGGCCGATGGAAGAGAGGCACACCTGCTTCCCAGAAAAATGGCACTGTAGAGCGAAATGGAGAAGACCAGCAAATGGCAGTTCCTGCCTCAAATCTTTCTCTTAAGTATGAGCCTAAGTAAAATGAGCAGCACATTATCTCTTGCTATTTTGAAGTTCCCAAATTAAACTTCCAGAGCACTTTTGTGACCGTAATTTATTTGTGTATTACAGTCCACCCAGTCGTTCATGAAACCAAAAATAGAGCATGAGCTCATGGAATATCTGCTGCTACCAGATTGGCTCTTGTCAGTTCGCAGGGTGATTCACAGTGTAATCCAACACACCCTCTGGGTCACGAGTTGCTTGAGAGTAAGTGATTTACTGTTGGGATTTTCTAGTGTTAGTAGCAGGGAAATGGTCCCTTGCTGTTGATTAGATTAACAAAAGGGGCCATTACTGGCAACTGCCCCCCCTCCCCTTTCTGATTGCTGTGGATATGGAGAAAGGAACATTTATCTTTTTTTAAAAAATTTTTAATGTTTATTTATTTTTTGAAAGAGAGAGAGTGTGAGTGGGGGAGGGGTAGAGAGAGGGAGACACAGAATCCAAAGCAGGCTCCGAGCTCTATGCTGTCAGCATGGAGCCCCTTGTGGGTCTCAGACCCATGAACCATGAGATGGTGACCTGAGCCAAAGTCGGACAGTTAACCGACTGAGCCACCCGGGCACCCTGGATCATTTATCTTAAAAAAAAAAAAAATTTCTATAGCACTTAACATGGAACTTTACTCTTTTTAGCTGTAATCCCCAACAGGGGTGCCCAAAATGTGCAATCTATAGTGTAGGTTTGCATCACTTTATTTATTTTTTTTATTTTTATTTATTTTTTTTAATGTTTTATTTATTTTCAGGAGAGAGAGAGAGACAGCGTGAGCAGGGGAGGGTCAGAGAGAGAGGGAGTCACAGGCTGAAACAGGCTCCAGGGTCTGAGCTGTCAGTCAGCACAGAGCCCGACGCGGGGCTCGAACCCACGAACCGCGAGATCATGACCCAAGCGAAAGCCGGACGCTTAACCGACTAAGCCACCCAGGCGCCCCAGGTTTGCATCACTTTAAAAGAACACCCCAAAACCCCAGAGAATTACCTCTTTCTGAAATTGGTGATGAGTGAGAAGTTAAATAAAACCTCCCAAACTGTTTGCAAAAAAAAAAAAGAAAAAGAAAAGAAAGGCATAGTTTTTTTCCCCCACTCTTGAATCATATTTTCTGTTCGAAACATGTGTGCTGAGGACTCTTTGCCAATATCTTTAAGCTAAGTGTTCCTATAGCTTCAGCTCGGGTAGGCTTAGGGGGTCCTCAAAAACCCTGAAACTTTGCAGGAGAGAGAGAGAACAGACTGAGACAGAGCCACACACAGTGCAACAAAGAGAGCTCATGTGTTGGCACACTCAGAGAGAGTGCCAGAAAGAGGAAGGACACAGAAGTGGCGGAGAGGCATGAATGGTTTGGAGAGGAGAGGGTCTATGCTACCACTGGTTCTCAAAATGTCCATCCCTAGAACTGGTGAAGAACCAGGGCCGGGGACTCTGGAGGCCACAGCCACGCAGGGAGCCGGGTTGCCAGGTGCCTGTCCCAGAATAGCTGGTGGCAAGCCCAGCCTCCCCTCCTTGGACTCGTTCCCCAGTCTCCTGGATTGGGATCCAATCCAATCTGCTTCCTGGATATCCCTGCCTGGATTTTCCAACCTCCTTCCTCCCCACCTCATGCTCAGATGCTCCACTTTGCTGAATTCCTTCCATGGATGATAGAATCTCCCAGGGCTGCTGCCCCAGGAGCAAGTTACAGCCTGCCTGGCAGAGAAGCCTGGAAAGGAGCTGGTCCCACACCCCCAAACGCACATACACTGGCTTGTTCAGGGAGGTAGATTTCAGGTATCTTTCCTCTTCTGCTTTCCGTGACTGGTTCTGTGCATGGGTTCCCATGATCACAAGCCTTTCGAGTAGATTCACCTCTAACATGCCCAGCTTCACAGTCTATTTCTTTTCTTTTCTTTTTGGCAATTTTATCTTCTATACTAAAATATACATAACACAAAATGTAGCATTTCAGCCATTTTCGAGTGTATAGTTCTGTGGCATTAAGTACATTCACATTATTGGGCATCCATCCGTGACCATCCATCTCCATAACTTTTTCAACTCCTCCAACTGAAATTCTCTGCCCATTTAAATAGTAACTTCCCATCCCCCCTTCCCTCACCCCCAGCTAAGCACCAAAGTAGTTTCAATCACTCTGAGACTGCCTACACCAGGCACAACTTATAAGTGGAATCTCCTAATTGTCCTCTGTCTGGCTTAGTTCACTAAGCATAATATCTTCAAGATTCATCCATGTTGTGGGGCACATGGGTGGCCCAGTAGGTTAAATATCCGACTCTTGATTTTGGCTCAGGTCATGATCTCACAGTTCGTGAGTTCCAGCCCCACGTCGGGCTCTGTGCTATGTCAGCAGGGAGGCTGCTTGGAATTCTCTCTCCCTCTCTCTCTGCCTCTACCCCACTCATGCTCTCTCTTCTCTCTCTCTCACTCAAAATAAAGAAATCCGCAAAAACACTTATACATATAAAAAAAGTTTCATCCATGTTGTGGCACGTGTCAGAATTTTTTCCCCCTCTTTCAGATTCACAGTCTATTTGAATTGCCAACACCATTGTCTAACCAGTGCACGCTGTCTGTAAAGGGCACCTGCAGAGAGATCTCTCCACACCCCAACCTCTGCACCCACTCACTTCTGCAATCTTGTTTAGGTTATCAAACAAATTTGATAGACAAGCATGTGAATACTGGTAAACAGTCCCTGGGGGAGAAAAGGAAAAGAAGCTAAGAATAATACCTTGTCCCTTGACAAACCACTTCCTTTGTGCATCATTTTTTTGTTTCCATAGGTGTGCAAAGGAAGAAAGCTATTGTGTTATATTTGGGCTGGGAATTTAAATTCTATAAAATATTTTATGCCTTCTACTAGGCTCTTAACTGTTTTTGCTCATGTTTTATCATGAGACTCATTTAATCCAAAGCACTGTTCCCTAATTTATGGTCTTAATATGCCAAAAGTACTAAAGGTACTTCTTTTTAAACTTTTTAAAAAATTTATTTATTTATTATTATTGAGAGAGAGAGAGAGAGCAGAAACGGGGGAGAGGCAAAGAGGGAGACACAGCATCCGAAGCAGGCTCCAGGCTCCAAGCTGTCAGGACAGAGCCTGATTCGGGGCTCCAACTCACGAACCATGAGATCATGACCTGACTTGAAGTCAGACACTTAACTAACTGAGCCACCCAGGTGCCCCAAGGTACTTTTTAATGCTACTACACAGAGCAGTTGCATATATAACGTTAGCAGTAGAAATTGCCCCATCTAAGTACTTGCTTACCCTTCTACCACCTGGGATTCAGAATGACTCATCCGCCCATAGTGTGAACCAGAAAAAGCCATGTCTCTAATAAGCCCTGGAGCCCGAAGGCAGAAGCTCCGAAAGAGCTGGAACTCCCACTGTTGCCAACAGTAAGTATCAAATTTAATGTGCATTCAGTGATGACTGTCCAGAGAAGAACAAGCAGAAATCAAGAGACTTTCAAACCATAACCAATAACCAACCCGATATCTCCTTCAGATACTAACTTCATTACTAAGGGAGCCATAATTTTCATGTCGTCAGTCAGTTCTCGCAAAAGTCCTTGGAGGTTATTCATTGGTCATCAGGAAAGTCAATGTTAATGTCTGCTGTGGATTAGGGAAGGATGCTTTGTGACTAACTTTTCGCACGCTCCTATTGAATTGACTGAGACTGGAAGTTTCATTGGGTTCCACTTAAGGCTCCATAAAAGCTTTTAAATTACCTGTAGGTGTCAGAGTGAATTGTGTCCCCAAGAAGGTGGACAGAGCTTGCCCCCTCTACCACATACCAGGTTTTTACAGTAATGCTGCGGCTCTCTCTGTCCTCCTCCTGATGGTGGCCCAGAGGCTAAGCTCTGTGTTCTGTATTTCGAAAGAAAGAATCCTCTAGGGAACAGGCTTAGAGTTCGTAGAGTTGGTGAGGTAGCAGACGCCAGCTGCTACGGGAGGTCTCGTGCCCCGCCCCCATCCTCTAGAATGCTGCCGTCCCCTGACCATGTCAGTGCCAGGGGCCTGGTGATTGGACATCCAGTCTCCCTCAAGTTTCCCCACACACACCCCTGGTAGGAGCCTTAAACTGTAATCATATTTGCTTTTGTCCAACTCCTGATTGAGAGGGAGGGCCTGGGTATGTGAGGCTGCATGGGCTAGGGAGGGAATGGGGACCGCCAATGGCCATTTGAATGTCATAGGCTGCTTACAAACACCTTTCAGTCATCTGCAGCAGCCCTGTGATGTGAGCAGCAGAAGGTGCCATTTACAATCAGGAGCCGAGCCAAGAGAACGTCAAACTCTTTCCCAAAAGAATGAGCAGGGTAGGCAATATAAACTGATGCCATACTTTAGGAGGGCAGTCTAGAAATATTTATTAAGGGGCACCTGGGTGGCTCTGTCAGTTGAGTGTCCGACCCTTGATTTTGGCTCAGATCATGACCCCAGGGTGGTGAGATCGAGCTCTGCAAATCAACTCTGTGCTGAGCATGGAGCCTGCTTAAGATTCTCTCTGTCCCAGGGCGCCTGGGTGGCTTAGTCGGTTAAGCGTCCGACTTTCGCTCAGGTCATGATCTCGCGGTTCGTGGGTTTG